>CM040748.1:40587295-40827396 GCA_022829145.1 Albula goreensis | reverse complement strand
AAGGGATTGTGGATGCAAATCTCAAGCTCATTCCTTCTGGTAGATGTGTAATAATTCTGAAGAGAATTTGTTCATTGTTTTAAAGTTTGCTAATTTTTTATGCAGCCTGTACTCTGAATTTCTGCAAGTAAATGTACCTCCAAATGCATTTTAAGATTCACCACGAAAGTAATTTTGGGAATAATTTTCCAATATCTCAATATCTCACTGCTGCAGTGAGCAATCAAAATATGTCTAATTAATGAAATATGTATGCAGTCTCTCAAATGGACTCAGTCTTATTTGATTAATCTTAAGCAGATGGTAATTATAAATGGTTCTTCTTCTGAGCCAAAAAAAGTATGATATGTTGTTCCACAGGGAAGCATCTTGGGGCATTTATTCTTTCTATTGTACATTAACTATTTATAATCACCTTGTTCATGCAACATATTTTACATGCATATTACTCTGCTCTTTTAATGTCTCATAAAGATAACAATAATAATTTATTATTATTATTAGTAGTAGTAATAATAATAATAATAATAATAATAATAATAATAATCGAAAAGACTCAGTTATGAGCTGCTAAAAGTAAATAAATGGTTAGCTGACAGTAAGTTATCTTTACATTTGGGTAAGTCCAAGTCCATCTCGTGTGGATCTAAAATTAGGCTTGGAAAGACACCAAATTTTACTGTAAAATTTGGGGAGGAGGTTATTGCTGCTAAGACTAGCATAAACTATCTTGGTTGTGAATAAGATGGATGCTTATCAGGCAAAAGTATGGTATTAAAAGTTCTTGCTAAAATAAATCAGAGGACAAAATACCCAGCCAGGAAAGCAACCTTTGTTCTATTAGCAGGATCTCTTATTCACTGTTACTTTGATTATGCAGCAATGACATGGTGTACTGGTTTTTCAGTAGAGTTCAAGAATAGGCCACAGAAAGCCCAAAATAAACTGATTGGAGTAATTTTGAAACTGTATCCACAAACCCATATTGAATTGGCTCATTTTAGAGAACTTAACTGGGTTACAGTTGAACAAAGAGTCATCTATGTGAAAATGCTCGTGTTTAAAATCATGAGGAACATTGCACCCAAATATTTCATGAATTGTTTTACTGACATTAGAAATAATCATGGCTACTCTATACAAGGCAGTTTAACAAATGTTATACCTTATGCTTTTAAAACACAAATGGGTAAAAACACATTTCTATACTCTGCCACAGCACTATGGTATAACCTTCCTAGAGAAATAAAACTATGTTTGAATGTGAGATCTTTTAAAGTAATGCTTAAAACATGGTTAGTACAAAATATTAAGCTTGCATGATCAGAAAGAACCCAAGTTGAGACGCACCCTACTGTCTGTTTTTGTTTTTAGCGTTTTGCCTTCGGTTGTCTTTGAATTGTTGTGTGGTTTTGTTGACTTGTGTATTTCTTGTGAGGACCACAATGGAAATAAGCCTTATAGGCTTCATTGTGTTTAAATCCTCGTTGATTTTAAATGTACGTGATGGCTGCTCTAGAGCTGGATTATATGTGTTTTTGATCATTAAAAAATCATCATCATCATCAGTGTAAATTATACAATGAGGCTGATCTTCACAATAATACTGTAAAGAAAAAAAAACTGCATAAAGAATGGACACTAACACTTAGGGCTGTATTTTCAGCGATAGGTGCAACGTCGTACGACCGATTTAAAACTTGGCATTACCACAACTACACCCGCAAAGTTATTTTCTGATACAGGCCAGCACTGCAACAGGAAAAATATGGAAGCACAAACCCACTTGTGCCTCTGATGTAATAAAGGGGCTTAGAAGTGTAATGTTTGGGAGTGTCCTCTGAAAACAAATGGGAGTACCATGCAAATTATGGGGCGCAATGCCCGAACTGGCATCCAAACATAAACCCTTGCGCTTAAGAGGTCTCAAAAGCAGGTCTATTCGGAGCGCAAAACTCGAAGGTAGAAAAACAAATTGTAGTAGGCCTACATTGACTAAGCCAGCAGGTGTCATAACATGACTTCGGAGATATTACCAAAGGCAATAATGGTCAAACTTCCACAATGACACAAATAATTGAATTCCCCACGATCTACTAGGAAAATGTGAGACCCATGCTCTTCAAATGTATAGGCCTATTCTTTTAATGCTTGGAACATGATTGATGCAGACTATTAAGCTTGGCTGAATTTAAAATCCGTTTTACTGTTGACTCCAATAGTATGGAATTCATAACTGTAAGGCACAGAAGGCATTACCGCCAATTACTTTTCAAACAGTAGCACTCTTTTCATAATATCACTGACCCTATGTTCACACATAGCCGAATTTCCAAAAGTAAGAGAGCAGAACGTAGAACAACATCACATCTGTCAAAAATTGCCAATCGCTGATTGGGACCTGCAGCAGACATGTAACTCACTAGTGATACATTATTACATAAGAACAATAAATATAGCTGATTGTCAAATAATCATCATCATTATATTTAGCTAGCTAGCTAAGATAGGCCCCCATGACCACAACGGCAAGTTGTGACAAACAAGTAAGATAGTACTTAGCTAGATGGGATACTCTATGTTTTATAAGTCAAAACTAGGCTATTCAAACAATAAAGTACATACGTAACTATCAGTGAATGTTCTTTTCTGTCAGCCTTACTGTATGACTTTGATATTGTACAATTTAGGGTATCCTTGAACCATAAGAATGAATGAGTCTGCCTTTTTATAAGGTAGGGGTCTGACTGGATGATGTCCTTGGCATGGTAGTTGGGGGTGGGATGTCATGGTTACGGCTCCTATAAGGAGCTGGAATGGACAGCTGCTCCTCTGAAGTTTCTAGGCTGTTGCTGAGCAGAGCCTCCCTCGCCTCCATCCATATTTAATGTAGCTGAGTGAAATATATCATGCTAGCTACAGTGGTTACTGTAAGCTATATTAATTTTTGTGTCATTTGGTTTGACGTTACTCAACATAAAATGGGTTTTAGCAGTATTAAACAAAGTATTGTATCACTGAGCATAAAGAGGAATGAAAACTATACGATGATCACCACATATAATTAATAATTGGACGTGTGCTCAGCCCCTTCGCATTCTGCCGGTGGCGACTGTGTCACAGGACCAGAGAAAAGTAAGCCTAACTGTCAATTTTACCAGCTGTACTTTTGCCGGTTTTTTGGCAGGTTGTATAAACCGCTGAAACCCAGTAATCTTGTCCATGTGGACACGAATCAGTATGTCTGTCTCCTCTGGTGTGAGACGTATGTTACTCTGCCTTAGGTCATTCATTTTTTCTTGAAAGCGCTGGCTGTGCGTGATTTTTTTGCATGTTACGCTCACTATGATTGGCTGAAACATGCAACACCATGTCAAGCCCTGTAATTGATATTAACACATTACTCCACCCATTGTGAATTGCGCCATATTAAGGACCTCTAATTGGGGGTAGCGCCATGTACTGGACCAGCCCAATTTGATGTATCGCCTTGGACTTGAGGCCACCTAAATATGTTTGCAGGATTGCCCCTGCCATCGAGTGTTGCATGAATCGGGCAATGACTGATTTATGACTTATGATGTATGAATTTGAAGATAGAGCCCTTCGTCTTTCTCTCTCACAGGAAGCAAATGTGGACGAGAGGGAAAGTGCTTCAAAGATCCATCCACTGGAGAAGGCTCTTACTGGGGGTCAGGAATTGATGACATGCATACAACATGGTACATAGTTAAGAACATAGTGCTGGACACAAGACAAGATGAGGAGAAAGCCACAACTTTTAAAACTTACTCAGACATTTCATTAAATAAAATAACTAATTAAACCAGGGAAAGCGTTGTGGAGTGCACTGGAGGAAGCTGGGATGATCCTCCAAAATATATTGTTTAAAAACAAAAACAACTTTAAATGTGTTACAACTTGGGTGGGAGTATATTAATTGTTCATTCTGAGTAACCACACAGAGTCTGTCTAAGGTGTATATTTAAGGTGTAAATCACCCCCTGACTTTACTCATACACTAGCTCACACTATTTGAATGAGAGACCCTCACCTGCCCACCCCTGCAACCAGAGAGCTTAACAACACTGCTTGGTGAGGGGATGGCCGTGAAGGTTGAGAGCTCACTTGGGACAAGGATTTAAAGATTGTCAAAGTTGAAATAGAGGTGAGCTTTGGCAGAGGCCCGAAGTCCTGGAAGCAATACAGACTGGGAGTGGGTGATTCTGGCACTTTGGGCACATTGTGCTCAAAAAATAAGCGCTCTGTAGCACATACAGAAATGTTGGTGATGTGAACAGAAATTCCTGTTGGAGAAAATAATTGGACTATCTACATGAATCTTTGGGGTTATTTAGAAGGAACCTTTGAGTCATTTTAACGTTGCTTGTTTTGTTTTTACTTAAATATGTAAATGGGGGTCAATTTTGTGTCTCATGCTTTACTGAATCAGGTTATGAACTCATGAAGGTACAAAAATCGCCTGTTCCTCAACAACATGAGCGACGCAGGGGTGTTAAACTCCTGTTTTTGTTGTTTCCTCTTAATCGGCAGAAACCTGGAAACCAGGAGCCATATTCACAAAACATTTTAAAGACAAAAAGTTGCTCCCAACTTGCCAATTTAGGAGAACCTCTCAAAAATAATGGGTGTGTCAGTCTTAATTTTAGGAGTCCTAAATTTTGGGTCTAAGAGTAATTCACAAAGCCTTTTATCACTAAAACCAGCTCCTAAAACAGGGAGAAGTTAGGGGTAGTTAAGGGGACTCCTAAGTAACTAAGGCTGTTCGGAGTACCTCATTGATGTGGAAGCTTATTTCATCTCAAGCATCCCTTTTTGCTTTGGTGGTTATACCAATGCCAAATTTTACTTGTTTTCCTCATTTTATTTGTTTCCTGCTATTGGCCAACTGGGTAAGAAGCAAAAACTGCTCTTGTGTCCAGCTGGGTTTGCATTTGCGCTACAATGTGTTGCATGTCCTGTGGTCAGCCATGGTCATTCTACCCAAATAAGTAAAAGGCTGTTTAATTCATATCCATCAATTACTTAACATGCTGCCAGACATGTAAGAGCCTGACAATTAGCTGAACATTTACATTTCTAGTTAGTATATTATTATTATTATTATTATTATTATTATTATTATATTTTAAATCAGTGACAGCCAACATAAGACTCTGTATTTGAAAATGAAAACGTTACACTGTGTCTCCAGCAATTTCTTGGAGGAACACACAGACAAAGACCCATCTCCTATCAACCAATAACTGTGGGCATAGTACACAAGCTCATGGTGTCATCCATAGTAATGAGGTCAACCAAATTCCTTCTCTTAGTGTAAGATTTCTCCCCATTCACTCGTAGAAGTTTGTCTCAGCAGCTTTGTGAATTGTTTTTCAGAGGAGACTCTAAGCTAGGAACTTTTGTTGCCATTTAGGAGATCTCTTAGTGGTAAGATAAAATACTTTGTGAATATGGCCCCTGGACTCTTTAGCCAATCAGTGATTTAAATGAATCAATTAAGTGCTGAAACACACCAAAAACACTCCAGGACCTGAGTTTGACACCAGTGATTTAAACAGTGTAGACCTGTCGTAATGGTGATGGAACATATACACACTAGTGGATGTGCATGATGACACAGAGAGACCACACAGGGTCAGTGCCCTAGTTCAAGTGAAACGAGCAGATACAACAGAGACACCATGGCTCTGAGTGAAACATGATTCTCTGGAGAGGACACCCAGGATACACCTTCTTCTGGAAGGGGTTCCTGAAGACACCTGCCTGCTGAATGGAGCAGGCTTTGATGTAAAAGTAAACTACTTCAGCACATCCCTGAGTCCCTCATGGGAATCAGTAAGTAGCTGATGACATGGTCCATCCCCCTGCTAACAGTCGCTAAGCAACCCTTGTAAGTGCATATTTGCCACAGTGGTTGGGTAGTAGAGTTAGACTGGCTGCCTCACAGCAAAAGGACAACTCGTTTGTTTGATTAGTAATGTGTATGAAGTGTAGTGACTGCCTCTTCAGAACCGATGAAGGATTTTACTGAAATGATTACAATCCAAATAGAACCCATGTATAAACATCGTATTTCCACTCAACCACATATAGTTACAGTTGAGCCAGCGGCTACAGTCCAGGTAAACTATATACATGAAACAGTAAAACTGGAAAACTAAAATGTTGACATAATGAAAAATTGATTGGGATCTCTGGAATAACACTTTTCAGAAAACCTTTCTATGCCACCCTATCTCTGACTTTTATCAATACTGTGTTTACACTCTATACACAATACTGTATTTTGAAATAGTAAACTTGACTTTGTATCACAACCTGACACACATGTAGACTCAAAACTGCAAAATATCTCTTTTGGCAGTGCTGTACGTACACCACACACTTCCACTCACTAAAACACTGATTCCCTTCTGTGGGTTTGATAACGGCTACAGAATGATAATGATGAAGCCTGTCTTACCTTTGTTATCAGGCTGGGTGTTCACATTGACAGTCATGTTTCCTGCCACACTACATCCATATACCTGTGGTGCAGCAACACTGGCTCCAGTCTGAGCTGTGATGGAGGAATGGTAAGGCACTGATCTCAGATCAGTAGGTGCCTGTCCAGTATGGTCCACAGCATTGCCTCCAGTCTCAGCTGTCACTGAGGGGTGGAGAGAAGCTGATCTCAGATTAGTATGTGTCTGTTCATAAAGATTTGCTCATGTGGGAAATGAAGCTGAATTAAATAATTGCCTGAGATAATTATACCTTTTAGAAACCAGTAAAAAAAGTCCAAAGCACTTACAATTTTGAATTTAGTGTTTTAGGGCTGGGCTAAATGTCTGAAATAAAATCTCAGCTTTTTTTGTCATCAACTTACAGATGATTATGTTTTTTATGTTTTTATCCAAACAAACAAAAAATACAAAAACATAATTAAAATCAGGACCGCAAGAAATGAGAAATGTATTTTTCATCTTGCTACTCTGTATTTCTGTATAGTTTATGCATGAGTCTATTGCTATTTTCAAAGCAAAAATCAGAAACATATTTTATCATAGTTTTATCTCTTCATTCTTCCAGGAAAACAGCTAAATCTCATTGATGACTCAACCTGCACCCAGAGGCGTACACAAAAATTCCAGCCAATAAAATATGATAATAGCAGATTGTCTATCATTGTAACCCTAACCCTCCATAATCTTGGAGTGAAAGCAAGATGGGTTAGTGTTGCATCTTTGGTTGTTTGTCAACAGAAGCATTGTTTTCTTTTCCAGAAATGCCCTGGTTAAGGTCCAGGTGGCATGAGTTAGTACATTTTGAAGAGAGATAATGTAAAAAGCATTTTTGGTCAATTGCTTTACCAGTGGACAGTATGCAACAGGTATAATAAGCATCTACACTCGGCTGTGTATATGTGTGTCTACTGTATACCTGTATGTTTCCATGTTCAATAGTACTCTGTTACAGTTGTGTAAGGTAAGAAGTAAATTCTTGGCAGAACCTTCATTTAACAGAGTTTAATAGGACAAGCTTACCATAGTCTTTCTCCAGTCTCTGAGCCAGGCTATTCTGGCCTGTTTTCTTCAGGACGTGCAGAGTGACCTTCACAGCCCCCTCTTCTCCATAGAAATCCAGCATCTGATCCACAGTGTCTGACACATCCCTGTTCTCCAGCTTCCGCTTTCGGATGGGGCTGAAGCCCTCAGGCACATCATGGGTCAGATTCCACCTGAACCTCTTCAGCTCTTCTGCTACCAGCTCATCCAGAGTGGAGGCAAGCAAGTCTGAAACCCCAGCCATGGCAGACCTCTAGACACAGAGGAATCATGGGCAGACATGACAAGGTGAACACAGAGCAGATTCAAAATGTCAGTTCAGACTTTGACAAATGCTTTCAAGACTTTGCTTTACTTGAGCTGATCACTACATTCATGTGCTTTCCATTTGGAAATAACACTGAGGTTGACTCCATTGCCTCAAAACTTGGATCAATATTGCACACAAACTCATTAGCGCTGAGGATGAGATTTTGTCACTGCAGGCTGATATTCAGGTGAAGTTGATTGCCTCTGCTGGACATTTTTGGAACTCGCAGAAGAAAAGTATCCAAATATTAGAAAATGTGCCACCTCATTGACTGCATTTGTTGGCTTGACTTATTTTTGAATCAGCCTTTTCCCACATGAAGATGATTACATCTAAATACCAGTTCACTATGACTGTTGACCATTTGGAGGCCTTTTGAAACTAGCTACTGTCCAGATTATGCAAACCTCATTGGTTCTACTCAGTATAAGTCATCAGAATAAATCATACAATCCTCTGCCATGTTCTTGTTTATTTTTCTCTTTAAAGTTAGTTGTTATGTAAATCCACATTTTTTTCTTTTCCTTTTGCCCCCTCACCCAAATTATGGGTATAATGGTGAAGAGCTCTTTGTTTTATTGTTAAATATATAGTTTGTTGGGCCAGCTAAAATGTTTCAGATTTAATTTATTTAAACAAGTTATTGTTGATGTGACTTTTAATTGGTTTATTTTACTGGTTGATTCCATTCCATAGTGCCAGTCATCAGAATAAATCTTTTGAAATATATTGTACTGTGGATGTTTTGTGGATATTGTAATATCGAAATTGATCATTTGTAATTGAATGATAGAATATAAATACCCATGCAGTAGGCCTAGCACACATTTTAATGTATTTTTTTAAGCAAAGGGACTTTTTTTTGTTTGTTTTTTGGTCGGTAGATCCTGTTGAGCAGGCCATTTTAGAAGTAGATCACAAGCCAAAAAAGTGTGGGAACCCCGGCATAAACAGAGTACATGATTACCAGTGTCGTTCTGTGATTGTTACTGTTTTTTGCAAACTAGTTGAGGCCTGTGAGCTAATCTTTCTTCTGCCTTGCACTCAAAACAGATGCATTACACAGATAAAAGATCCTGTTTTTTGTAACCTAAAACTTTATTCTCAGAAATTTAGATCGACTTCAATACCTTCACTTCCGTTTTATCAATCTGAATTTAATAATCTAACAAGAAAGTTACAATGTAAAACACATTAAGGGATTCGTTTTTCAATGTTTTCAGATGATAGCCATCCTTGTTAAAAAATGTCATGCTGTAGCTTTCGCTGTAGCACAAGCTTCAGGCAATCCACGGTGTTCCGCGAGCATTTAAACAGCAGAATCTTATAAATTAAACGAGCGTACTTGACATGAATATTCCCTGATGTCGGGCAGAGATCGAAAAGTACAAATCCACAAATTACAAGAACGTGTGGGCATAACAAATGCTACACAGTTCAGTAAAGAGAAATAGTTACAATCACAAAATGGCACTGGTAATCATTTACGCAATTGGTGTTAATTATTCGGCGAATAGTTAGTTTTATTTTTAATCTAGGCGGATAAACGGGAACAGGTTGAATTTTCTGACAGATTTCAAGCTGAGGTTTGTGCTTCCTCTGTTTCCAACTCACCGACTGCCACTGGTAAAATCCGTTTGACCAGTTCGATGCAATTCAACATAGGGATTTATTTATTAATATTATTATTGTTATCTTATACTATATATTATATCATTTAGTTAACTAAGGAAATGCATACCTAATATCAATTAAATGACTAATTATTTAACGCAAGTTGAATGAGTACCTTATATCGCTGATTTGTGTAGGCGACCAGCAGATGCCCTTCTCATAACTGATTTGAAACAGGTATAGCTGTTGTGACGCAACAGCTAAGTGATTCAAAACCTCCTTGAGAAGACAGCGTTTAGAAATTATCGTCTTCTCTGCCGCTTCCTAAGAATAGATTTCCAAAACCAATTACAACCGTCAAGTCAACAGCTGACACTGACTACAACATTAGCACAGGGCATTTAGGTAATAACATCACAGCTCATGTGTTTTTCATGACTTTGTGCTAAACGGACATTATGTAAGAATCGGTTGGAGAAATAATAATTTGAATTTACTCCAACCGCTTCAACTGTTTCAGAAGCCTCAATTTCACCATCACTTGGGAATATGTTAATTTTCTATGAATCATAAAATTAATGAGGTAGATTCAGTGCTGGTCTCTGACTCCCGAAAGAGACTCATTTCAGAGGCAGTGCCCCCAGTCACAGGAGGCAGACCTGTAAACACCTAACATAAATACAAACTAGGGATGAGACGGTTACCAGTTCCACGATAAACCACGGTAAAATTCCTCACAGTTAATATTACCGTTTTAAATTTAATTTAATTATCATTAAATTATGATTACCACGGTTTGAAATATTCTCTGCAAATACTGTCCAGCATCAACTAAAGTCAGCACAAGTCTCCCAGACGCAGGAGCAGCATGCAACTAGGGTTTGTTTTACGTCAATAGCCCTATTCGGAATGAATTCGTTTTACATGGGGAGGTGGAGTAATTTCGTGTTTTACAGGTGTTACTAGGTGATCGTAGTCAAGTCTAGATCGACAATGGCGGTGTTTTTCTCCCTTCTCCTTGCAGCAAATTACAGCCCAATTAATCTCCTGTTTTTGGACAAACTCAACGGTGGTCCGATCATTTTAATTCCGTCCTGACAGAAATCTCCGTAATTTTAAGTAACTGCCTATGTAATTACTCATTTAAAAAGGTTCTTGTGGTTTGGAAAACATTTTTGACCTTTGTTGCATACAGTACTTTGTATTATTGTATTTTGCACATTTTGCGAAACCTTCAAAACCTGCAATGATGGAAGGTTTTGAAGAGGCTCTTGAAGGTTTACTTGAAAATAGGCCACTTGAAAATATTTACCCCCAAACTGACATTGTTAAATAAATACTGATTTAGTCAGTAAGAATTGTATTCAATACAAAAAATATTAAATTATATACCATATAATTGTAACATTATATATAAATATATATCATAATTATACAAGTATGATACCCTCATAAATAGTCTTACAAATAAAGCTATTTCAGTTGTGAATATTCCATGGCTGAGAGGCCTTATTGGCCAAGCAATCAGGACCAGAACAATCCCTAGCTTTTTAAAGCGTCAATATTTTTCTGTCAAAATGATGGGTGACTTGGGTTTTACCCGTTGATGATAAAAAAAAAAGGTTAAAGATAGAATACAACTGACATTTCTTGGTTTCAGTAGAAACGTTTTCGGACAATAGATAGTATGGACATTTTGAGGGTGGTTATGTACTGGTTTGGGCTGGAGTCCTAAGGGGAGTGGTGTGAGCTGTTCTCGAAGGAGAAGAGCACCCCCTGAAGAGGTAGGAGATGTACAGGAAGGTGGAGATGGGGGAGGGGGTGGGTGCCAGAGATACAGAGCACGATGAGAAATGAGGTACGTGGCGCTTTTATACTTGAGGGAGACTGGGAATGGTTGAAAGGGGTTGTCCGAAAACGAATTCCCCGAACTTTGTTTTTACCAAAACTCCATTTCAGTAGAAACGTTTTCGGACAATAGATAGTATGGACATTTATTGAGGGTGGTTATGTACTGGTTTGGGCTGGAGTCCTAAGGGGAGCGGTGTGAGCTGTTCTCGAGGAGAAGAGCACCCCCAAAAGACTGCCAGCCCAGGACTGCAAAATCAGAACTTAACTAACCAGTGCAAGGTGGGCAGAGCAGATGTCTGATGTGTGCAACCTGATGTATAACTGGAAGGCATCAGAGGACCATCGACCCAGGTGTTTAATTAAGTGGTCTGAAATTCCGTTTTGTGCGGCTGTGGTGGCTGCTCTGATTCTAAAATGGGAAGAAAAAGGGTTAGGGAGAAAACCACAGATGGACAATAAAAATATATATATATGTTTCTGAAACCAGTGACGTGTGATAATTCTGCCGGATTCGTCTATGAAAAGTGGTGAATTAGGGGAATGAGAGACTTGAACGGTATGGTATGTAAGATGAGAGAAATCGTACGGCTGACTGGGGATGCTAATTTGAAGTAATTAATGAGACATCCTTTACCGGTTTGGTCTGTCTTACTGTGTTTGAGAAAAATTAAATGATCTCGTGTTGACTACGGTTAAATTTGATAGGCAAGGGTGAACGCGAGGATCGAAAAAGATGAAGGAGCGGTGAATTCGGAGCAGCGGAGGAGCCAAAAAATGCGAGGGGAAAAAACAGCTGTCAAGGAATGTCTACGTGTGTATTGAAATAACCGGAACGGAGGAGGTGAATACAACGAGTGAGGATGGCACAGTTATTGGATGTCTAATAGTTGGAACGCCTGGGTCTAGTTTCTGGAACCCTTCAGAAGGAGTTGGATCTGGGGGTTGTGAATGAGTGGGCATTCGGAAGCCAAATATGAGCCAATCTGAAGAATTCCTGCAATTGGAAACGAGAGAGACTGTCAGCGATTTCGTTATGGTGACCAGGGACATGAGCAGCACAGACAAGGAACTGATTACAAACCGAAACCCAGGTGAGACGGCGGAGGAGTGGCATGATCGTATTGGAACGGGGACGCCCTTTGTTAATGCGTGAACTGCGGCCAGAGTATCAGAATGGATAAAAACGGTTTTCTACTCCCATTCTGCCCCCCAGATTACTGCGGCTGCGACCACCGGGTATAGTTCGAACAAGGCGGAGGAAGCGTCGGACAGAGGCAGGGAGGACAATTCTACCGGCCAAGAAGCTGAAACCAGCGGCCCTGGTAGTAGGTGCCGAAGCCCACCGGAGGGGCGGCGTCAGATTCGACTTCTTTGGCTAACAAAGAATCCACTACGGTGGGTTCAGCGCCGGCAGACTTAAGGTTATTACAGATAACAAAATGGGTATGTAGCGAGACCAAGCCGGGGGAGAAACCTTTCAAAGACCGGTCAGGAGGTATGAAACGAAAGAGGGACCAGGGTGAGTACTGAGTTCAAGTTGGAGTCTTGGGATGTTTAACCCGTGCGGACAAATGTTGTAACAGTCATGCTTAATTGTAGGGAGGGGGGCGACGGGAACCAGGGCACGCGATGAGTGGATGGGCGCCCGCACAGGAACTGCAAGCATGGAGAAGCCTACAGTCACTTCGTGTACAGAAGGATTCATTAAAATTATTACACAATTCCCTTCCCCCGATTACAGCCACGGGACGGCCCCGCACATCGGACTTCCCGGGTACGGGAAATACTTCCGGCGCAGGCGCCGTAGAGGCGAGGTGCTTGCTGGGAAACGTAGTTGAGGAAGTGGGCATGGAAGGGGAAACCAAGGAACACAGACGGGTTGAATGTTCGGGTTGCAGACATGGCACGCTGCTGCTTTTACACCGAGAAAAACTCTACAGTACAGATCAGTGTCCAAAACTCCCCAGTACTGACAAACATTAAATTGGCAATTTTAGCGGCGCACTTAGCTGAAAACATGCGGTGATAAGTATAAAAGTGCGAACCACCGAAGCGTACGGCTAAATCTGCAACAATAGCCAGATAATCATTTAATTCCCTGCGGCGGTTGGGAAAAACCGAACAAATTATGTCCGTGTAGCGGCCGAAGGCCAAACAAAATTCGGGAAATGTGAGAATCTTTAAGGAGGAGGAACTACCAGCCTTAAGGGATACAGAAAAACCGTCACACTCCAATACTCTGTGTTCGGAAGGTGTGGGTGGAGAGAGTAAAGAAGCTAGGCAGACATCCGCACCTTGGAGAATCTGGGACCGTATAGTAGCCGAGACAGGAGTAGGCTCATACAAAGGGGCGGTCTGGGGGGGCAGCATGGAGGCTGCAGTGGAGAGACAATATGCTTGGACACGAGGAGCTGCGGGTTGAAGGGGTATGGAAGAGGTGGCGGCAGTGTGCGAGGATTGTAGGTGAGGGGTAGGATATCCGGCTGTACGGAAGCCGGATGGAGCCCACCGGCTCCAGCTTGGACGGCGGCAGCTGGGAAGGGGGGGAAAGGGGGGGGCTGGACCGATGCCCCGGGAGCGTGCAATGGCGGAACGACAGCTGACGAAATGGGTGCCAGGTGAAGTCCGCCGACTCCCGGAAGAACATCGGCAGCGGGGAGAGAGGAGTGTGGTGCCGGGTCCCTAGGAGCGTGCAGTAGCGAGACAGCTGGTGCAGCGGGCGCCAGCTGGAGCTCACTGACTCCGGAGGGGACGGCGACACCGGGGAGGTTGGAGGGAAACACTACCGGGTCGCTGGAAGCGTACAGGGAGGGGGCGCCGCGCGAAGGCATCTGTCGGAGCCCTCCGGCTCCTGCTCGGACATCGGCAGTGGGGTGAGGGGGAGGAAGGGGAAAGGGAGCGTTAGCATGAGCTAGCGCGGCGCTGGTATTAGCAGGCATAGCTAAGGACTGTCCTAGGCACCAGCGCAGGTCGTCCGGGGGAAGAGAGACGTCATCAAGTCCTCCCCGGACGTGAGCAGGAACAGCCGGGTTCGCTGACCTAAGGGAGTCATGGTACAGGCGAAACAACACGGCTTTTCTCGCGTTTCCAGGGAAATACACGCCGCGCTCCTTCAGAGCTCGCCGAAGGCGAACCACAGTCATGTAGGAGCGGGAGGGGGAACCGGACTTGGTTCATTAGCGTCAGTGCGGCGAACAGCCGACCGGGAGCGGACAGGAGCAGTAGCCCAGCCGCGGGGGCGCCGTCTCGGAAGACTGGAAGCGATTGAGGAGGAGGGAGGTGACTGTCGAGAAACAGATCGGGATCTCAGCGAGCGTAGGCTATGCCGGCGAGTCGGAGAGCGACCTCGGACCAGAGATGAAGTTGGGGCGATCGGATTCTTCGGGGAAGCCGCCGGACCCGGGGATGTTGATGATCCAGAGTCTGGAACGTGGGACAGGTCGTCGTCAGACGCGTGGAGCTGTAGTTCCATTGCGCGAAATTGAGGAAAATACCTGGGAGTGCAGTGGTTCAGGCAACAGCAACGAACTGGAATGCCAGAGATACAGAGCACGATGGGAAATGAGGTACGTGGCCCTTTTATACTTGAGGGAGACTGGGAATGGTTGAAAGGGGTTGTCCGAAAACGATTCCCCCGAACTTTGTTTTTACCAAAACATTAAAGGATCATGCCCCTTTATTTCAGAGAGGGCATAATGTGGCAGCTCCACAACAGTTTCTAAACACACTATTTTCCCTCAATCATAGTTCAGCCTGAACAAGTTGTCACAAGATAAAACAGAGCCCAAATTCAGTCATAACTTCAATTTCGCCATGGTTTATGAACACGTGCGATGTAATCATCCGGGTTCGTAGCTGAAAATATCACACCTTCCCTGTGAGGTTTTATCTTGTCTGGATGCGTGAATTTTATCAAAGAAAAGCCATGTAAATATTACATTACTCCACCTCCCCATGTAAAAATAATCCTGTCCGAATAGAGAATACTGTATAACTTTGCTTATCAAGGCTAACATTCATGCTAGAACATTATATAAAATATATCATTAAATCTAGCATTCAACGACACTGAATATGTTATAGAAAATAAAAAATCCATGCTAATAAACTGAATATATTAGGGTAACATCCATGCTAAGATACTATATAAAATATATCATAAAGGTAAAATGGTTTCTAGAACGCTGTATAAAATGGATTATCAAAGCTAATATCCATGCTAGGATACTATTTAAATGGATTATACATGCCTATGGATGAAAATGTAATTCCCAGGCTACATTACCCATGGTAAGTTTACTTAATATCATTTATGAACTTTGTTATTGCTCTCTTATTCCATCATAAAGTAAGACACTGTAATCTGAAATCTGATCACAGAAGAGTCTGAGCTTATTTCATACTGAAAGAAATGAACGTTCAGTCAGCCATCTTGCTTGCCTTGAGCAGCTTTTGAGGACCTGGTGGCATGTTACAAATGGCTACTGATTGTGTTTTTGAAATTTTGAAACCTCAATTACAGACAGGTACTCAATGATTTGACTTTTCTACATATTATTAAGACTGTACTCACCTGCACACAGGTACACACTGCAGAGACCCAGTTTATTCTTCTCTGGCTCTGAGCTGAAGCTGATTCTGTCTGTATTTGAAATATAATGGAGTTATGAATATTCTATTGTCAGTTTGAATACAAGTTTGATCTTGCATGATGGAATGCCTTCTGACCAGTTGTACTTGAAGATCTGCCAGTTTACAGGAAGCCAGTTTCAATTCATTTCTTTTCAGAGGAGTCTCTGTTGGTATGTCCATAAGCAACAGAGAGATGGCTGCATGAAGTTCTAACTGTTTTCAAAAACGGAGGTGATACAAGTAACACACTGTTTTGATGTAAGGCCCTGTTTTGGTGTAAGAAAGTGTTTGTTTAGGGGTGAAAGGCTTTTACAGAAAGGCTTTTTGTTTTGTGTTTCTCAAACATAACCTGGCAGGAGGAGACAGAGCTGTAAACCAGACTGACTGGTTTTGAGCCTCATCATCTTGCTTGCTTTGTGACGCATATGAAAACTGTACAGTTGCTATCAAATAAATGTACAAATGTAGAAAAAATCCACAATGTAAATATCAGTATCAACATATTAAAACCACAGACTGTAACCACTTGGTTTACTGTCCAAGAGAGCCTGTTTTATAATGAATTTCAGGAGGCCAGTGTGCAGTGCCAGTAGTGCTGACATACACAGTGCACAACAGTCACAACATCCATGCTGGAATACTGCATAAAACTATATTATAGATGCTTGCTAGAACACTGTATAAATTTGCTTATCAAGGCTAACATTCATGCTAGAACGTTATATAAAATATATCATAAAATCTAGCATTCAACGACACTGAATATGTTATAGAAAATAAAAAATCCATGCTAATAAACTGAATATATTAGGGTAACTGTTTTGGTGTAAGAAAGTGTTTGTTTTGGTGTGAAAGGCTTTTACACATGGAGAGAGACAGAGAACAGCAGTCAGAGTATGAACACTGTGAAGGGTGGTTCCTCTTTCAGTCACGTGCACACAGGATGGCTGTATGAGGATATTGTTACATATTTGCATTAGGGATGTGCATTTTGATCATACAGACAACTGGAGTACTCGACTGAAAATGAGCAAGTACTCGAGTACTCGTATTTCTTGCTTACACGTGTATGTTTTGATAGGTTTTGTTGTTTTGGTTTTTGCTTGAGTGACGCTGTGGCTACTGTGCTGTGCTCAAGGTAATTAACTAATTCTCTAAATCCCTTCCCCTCAACAAAACTAAGAAGCAGCAAATCACTGTTTGTCAAAGTGTTTCCACACATCACTGTGAGTTTTTGAAGCCATTGTTTGCTATTTAGCTAGTGCAACACCTTTGGCTGAGAAGGGGTTCCTGCTCCACAGTCTCTGAGATGATTAAAGCATGTTCCCGTCCCAATGCCACTGTAACCAATCACATTTTTTTTTTTTAAATGAAGATACGGCTCCGCTTCTGGAATGATATATGTTCCAGAAGGATATATGCTGTGTCATTTGGTACTGGACTTCAATCGGTGTAAAATGTATTTCACGAAGTATAAATACATACTGTGTGTGTGTGTGTGTGTGTGTGTGTGTATATATATATATAACGTTCATTCACACATTTGTTGTGTTGTAATGATCCATCATTGCTGTCCCTTGTGATATTCGAGTACTAGTGCCCATTCCTAATTTTCATACCTGGGTGTGATCTAGCAAAACAAGGAAACAGTATGTAGCAACAGAGTTATTGTATGGTATGGTTTAGAGTATGTTAGAGAATGATACAGATAGGTCTGTTCGAACACACATTTCAAGGGAGGAACACAGTTCAGGGGTTATGTAAGACAACAAAAAAATCCTCCACATTGCTTACACAGAGCTACACCCCCATTTTGTCTTTAGGATAGTAAAGGATAGAGTGTTTTGATATGTTGTGTTTGTGTGAAAGTGTGTTGATGTAGTGTTATGCGAGTTAGAGAGTGTGTTGTTTTGTGTGAGTGTTTGAGTGTTTTAATGGGTTGCGTGAATGTGAAAGACTGTTGATGTGTAGTGTGAGTATGAAAGAGTGTTTCGATGTTTTGTGTGTACATGAAAGTTTGTGTGTGTCGATGCGTTGTGTGAGTGTTCAATCTGCGTACAGCACAACACTGAATCTGATTCACTGCAAACTGTTCCACACCAGCAATCAGATAAGCAGTCACATCAAACACTTCATTCATTCACCATCAATTACATTACCCTCACATCCAGTGGTAACACTGGCAGCACTTTAAACTACCAGTAAACAGCATTGCAGTCAGAGTGACAGAGGGTGATAGGGTGGTACCTAACATAAGTGGCTTTATTGTGGGGTTTTATCATTAGGCAGCTTAACATCTATAGACTCTGCTTGTATTACAGTTAAGCCCTCTGTGTTAATGGCCCCAATACTGAAAATCATAATCAGATGATAACTGTAAAAAAAAAAAAATTGTAACAATTTTTTTGCATAAGCCTATACTCCATTAAAAATTAAATTGAGAAGGGTTTGTAAAGATTCTAAGTTATTGCTGCCAAACTTACAAAACATTTTTTATAAATATTATGGAATATCTCAAAATGACTGTGGTATTGTCAGCATAGGATTGTTTTTAAAACCAATTGCTAAAAATAATGTGTTAAAAGCATGGACCAGTTAAATATGCTCAAACACCATCGTAGCATGAACTGGCACCAATCCACATCCACCAACCCAGCCTCATTCCATTCACCCAGTGACCAATCCACACCCACCAACCCAGCCCCTTTCAACCCACAAAGTGACCAATCCACACCCACCAACCCAGCCCCATTCCACCCACCCAGTGACTAATCCACACCCTGAGAGACCCTGAACTGCTCGTCCAGGCTGCTGATGGAAAGTTGCAGTTTGTTGCTCCTCTGATACAGAGCTGCGCTGCTTAGGATGGGTGGCAGGCCCAGCCACCTAAGGAGGAAGATACTGATCTTCCTCTCCAGCACTTCCACAGTTGTCAAGGGTATTTCATGTACCAGGGGAGGTCAGAGGATATGATGCAGGATGCTGTGTTGGTAAATCCATGTTTTGAATCGGTCAGGTTTGAATCTTGTCCAAATTGGTCAGCCAGGGCTCAAGCTCCTCCTTGGTGGTTGTTTGGAGAGCGGCGATCATATTCATGGCAAGGGTGAAGACAATAACTGAGATTGTACACCCAGTTATGACTCCCCTCTACTGCTGATCCCAACCTAACGTTATCGTTCCTCTCAGCCTGAAGTTATTGTAGTAGTTCAAGATGAGATGTTCGATCATCCTGGGAATGTGGTATTGGTTCAGGGTACCCTTGATCAGTTTCTGAGGTACTGACCCATATGCATTGGTGAGGTCTAACCAAAGCATGACCAAGCTTCCCTTCCCCTCATGTGCTTCCCTGATGAGCTGCATAATCACTCCAGTGAGTTCCATAATCGAGATTCCAGAGTATTTTGAGGCGCTCTGGGATGTGCTTGTATACCTTGTAGTCCACTGGGTCCAGGTGTGGAACTGGCTCTGGCTGCCTTTACCACCAACATTCATGTTTTGTTTTTGCTAACGTTTACCCATGATTAACATATCTTCAGCGATCGTCATGGTCGAGTTATAATGAAAATGTGAGTAATTATCTGGCAGTAACTGTCTCTGCTGTAACCTCCTAGCTGTATGTTTGTAGCATACACTTCCTAGTAGACACGCAATGCGATCGTGCGCAAGGAACCCGATTGGTTTAGCAGCTGAGACAGTTATTATTCCTTTCTCACCTCAAATAAGATGGATTTTAATCAACTTTTTTAGTACTTTAAATGTCATAGCAAGCATATGAGTTAAAGGTCTACTTTTAGAAATAACATAAAATTGAATTATTGCTCAGCTGTAATGGACATCAGACAACAGAATACTTATAAATGCCTATTAAATGGGCATAATTCATAGGGTTCTTACCAGACCATACTGATACACTAAAAATACTAGGCTACTACATATGCTTATATTGACGATACTGTGTAATTTATAGGTAAAAGTTAAGTCCAACGCTGAACGTCACAAAGCTTTCCAGGAAAGAAACAAAAATGATGAAAACTACAAAGAAAAAGACAGGAAGAGAAAGAGAGAGGAAAGGGCCAGAAAAAATGTGAACAAACTGATGAGGAGAAAGAAAGGCTGCAGGCTCTTGCAAAAGCAAGACAGCGAAAAAGGAGTCCCCGTCTGAAAATCAATGTCTAGCTGCACCAGGGTCTCCCGTATGTGCACACACTTGGGCGAGCAGTCAAACGAGTCCTTCCTGCACTTCCTCAATGTCCAAGCAAAAAAAGGGCAGTGGTGCAAAAGATTACTGATGCAACTGGATTCAGTGGGCACACTGAAATGAAAAAAAGGTATCAGTCACCACAGACCACACAAAACAAAAGGTCAGGAAGTTTTATATGAGTGATAACATCTCTCGACAGGCACGTGGGAAGAAAGATGCTGTTGTTCTAAAAGAAGTCATATCAAACGAGGCACTTAACTATGTCTATTTGAGAGGCATACAGAGTCTTTCAGGAAGAGCATCCAGAGGTCAAAATAGGAAAATCAAAATTTGCAATGCTGCGACCAGGGGAGGTCTTCACAAAAGCAGAAACACCTTGTAATGTTTGCCTCTGTAAATATCATGTGAACACACAAATGCTCCCTGAGAGTGAACACAAACAAATTCCATGACATGCCTTCCAAAGCATCCAAACATTTATCAGCGCTCTGGTCTGCAGTCCTGACTCTGCAGAGTGCATTTTAGATGCGAGACATGTTGTGATGCAGTCCTCCTTCACAACATCATTAGCAACATCCCAGATGAAGACAAGAACACCCAAACAACATGGCATTCATGGGAATCTGAAGGGGGGTTTCAGGTGAAAATAGTGAAGAGTGGAGTATTGGGGGATGTGCTTGCATCACTGCTGGCATCAGACACTAAATTTCTTAAGCACTGCTTCATAAAAAGAAAACAAAGTGCAATTTTCCAACAGAAGAGGAAAGACACAAGTTAAGCTTTTGCAGTGTTAGATTGATTTTGCAGAAAATTATACCACTGCATATCAAGTTGAAATCCAGGCAGCCCATTGGACCAGCAGACAAGTCACACTTCTCACTGCTGCTGGATGGAGCAGAGCAGAGGTGCAATCCTGTGCTACTGTCAGTGATACACTGGAGCATGAAAAGAAGGCTGTGGTTACATTCCTGTCAAAGGTGGTGGAGGACCTGATGGAAAAAAATTCCAAACATTAATTATCTGCTATGTTTAGTGATGGAGGAGCATCACAGTTCAAAAACAAATTATTTTGGTCCTTCATGTCTACAACCTTTAGGGACATCTTTCCAGGCCTGAAGGTATGACAATTTATTTAAATCTTTTTATGTCATTATGGACTGTTCTGTATTCGAAGATTACAGATGGTGTTCTTTATTTATTCAATGATCCTCATTTAATTTTGTTTAATCCAGGTGGAATGGCACTTCTTTGCCACAAGTCATGGCAAGGGAGCTGTTGATGGAGTGGGTGGAACAGTTAAAAGGTGTGTCGGTTCAGCTGTGTTAAGCTGGAAGGTTATAGTCAACAACGCACAGTATTTTGCCAAGACAGCTGCACAACACTGCACAAACATCAATATCAAACTAGTCGAGAAAAGGGACATCCATATGTTCACTCAGCAGCACCAGCTGGCAAGTCTGTGGGCAAATGTGCCACCTCTTGTAGGTAAGCATTTAAGAGCATGTTGTGTTCAGTAATGAACTTATGTACAGCATGATGGGGTAAGTGAAGATATATATGATGTGGAAGCTATATAAAAAGAAGTCTTCCCCAAATATAAATGTTAACCTCTGAACCCTCTGTCTTACACACCCAGCATGTTCACCATATTGAGCTAACCTCTTAGGGCCATATCAAGCATCATCAACAGAGGAAGACACCACTTTGCCAAAGCCGTGTTGGCAGACTGATTGATTGATTCAGATTGATTAATTCTGTCAACAAATTATCATTAGCCGCAGACATAATGAAATACATGAATGTACTTAATGAATTTAATTTATTCTATCCTATTATATCCTATTTAAATAAATTATACATTACAAATTATACATCAAATTATACAGTGTATTAAAAAGACTGTTTGTTCTCAGTCCTGCTATGGACAAGAGATGAAGATATCTTTTTGAAAAAACTTTTTTCTGTTTTTGCAAAAACTTAAAACTTAAACCACAGCAGCAGCTGACCTACTGAAAAATGTTATGTACTTTATAAATGTAATTTGTTTATTGTAAACTGTTGGTCTATTTAAGTGAATGAATATTAAATTATACTGTATATTTTAAAAGAGCCTTTGTCCTGACTCTTCCTGTGGATCTTAGTGGGGACTGAGGATGCAATAATTTCATTGTTAGTTTTGTCATAATTACTATTTAAATTGTTTCACTTTAAAATTCACTATTCAAGCATGTGCTTTATATAGTTTTTAGAGGACTGGTTCAGACACGTCACATCCATAATGCCAATTCCAAAAACAATAAATATTTTCAGATTTACACTTTTTGTGTTCATTCAAGTCTCTTTCAGGGTACACATGTAAAGCTTTCTGCAATTGTCTTTAAATTTCAGAGTTTATAGAAAACCTGTAGTCTCCCATAAAGGTTTGTTCATTTGATGTCACATTCATAACGCTGATAAATTTTTTTCTGTATTCAGCTGCAGAGGTTACATTAAAAGTTATGCAAATTAATTCACTGACACTAAGCTTGTCCATGCTCTGAGGAATTTTGCTTTTCCAATATGAGTCCAAATGTCACATCCACAACACTGGAACCACCCAGTAGCTTTCCCTTCTTTTGGCTACTTGTCACTAAAATTCAGCTTGCCCAATTCATAAACTTTAACCATGAGAGCTCTCAATGTCAGCTAGCACTAGGAAACCACAGTCACTCTGGTTAAAAAAGAAAAGAAAATGTTCCGTTCGCTGTTTAATAAATCCTCGAATGTCAAATAAGTGTTCCACAAGTGAAATGAAATCTGTTTGCTCTGCCTCAGTTCTTTTCCTTTTACTCACGAAACCAATGGGGATGAAACGCAGAGGTCCGTGTCCCTGCTGAGGTCTCTTTTTCTCCAGCGTAACGCAGTTTGAAAGATCCGACTAAAGCAGGGGTCGGCAACCCGTGGCTCCAGAGCCGCATGCGGCTCTTTGGCCCCCCTGCTGTGGCTCCCCAAAATTAAAGAATTTTTAAACATTAAATCAGCTATTTTTATATGTATTTACTCTATACTCTGAGTGATTAAATTGAGCGTTAATAAAACCTAAATTTTATTTAGCAAACTAAACTATGCGTCACACCCTGCATCCACCGCCAAAACCTCTCATCCTCCCGCGCTCTCTTCCTGCAGGTAGCTTACCTTCAATTCTAGACCGCCGGTAAGATAACTATGGATCAAACCCCAAAAAAAAAAAAAAAAAAAAGTCTTGGAGGAAAATTGAGTGTTTGTGAATATTTGCTGCGAGCAATTGCCACAATGCAAACCGCACTTGGAGAAAGATTCGGTGAATTCAGAAAGGAAACACACTAATCTTCCCCGTGACGCTGCTGGACGTCGACCCATCACAACTGAACATGTCATCGTTCACAGCAGTAAATCATGCCGATATTGAAATTTAACTTGCCAACATAGTTGGTAAAGACTTATGGATGGCCAAATTCAAAAGAATGACCGCTGATCTGGAGGATGTAGCCCGACAGTGGGCTATTCTCGCTCAGGAGCACAAATGGAGTGAGATTGAGAGCCTCCCCAAAGCCGACAAACTTTTATTTGACACGTGGAATGCCATTCCTGACACGTAGGCCTATGTGAACATGAAAAAGTATGCTTTTGAAGTCCTGTCCATCTTTGGATCCACATAGCTACTTATGTGAGCAGGTTTTCTCTAACATGAAACAAATAAAGTCCAAACACTGCTCTCGCCTCACTGATGACAGCCTGCAGTCCTGCATATACAATTAGCCATGCTAGGTTATGTTCGTACTGTAAGGTACATTCAGGTTATTAATTAGAGGTCGTAAGAAATTCGCTGCAAAATAATAAAGATGATTACCGTCACGAGACTGAATATTTTCTAACTACCCTATCAATAGTGAAGTAGTGAGTGGATATGGTAAATATATCAGCATAACAAGTATCGCTATGATACCATGGGTTACATTTTATACCATACTCGTGATAATTAGACGTAGCCAGCTAGCATACAAGCGGTAGTTTTTTCCATTTTACATAAGGATGTAGTATGGCTAGAACAGGTAGTTCAGTTCAACGAAGCTAACCATCTTATTGTTGCTGTTTAACCTATTAATAAATTCAGTTTCTTACTGGGATTATTTCTCTGTATTCCCATTCCTCCTCACAGCCCTCTTTAGCTTCCCTCAGATCCCCATCCCACTCCATAGTACTTAATGTGATATTTTATTCCTTTTTGTTTTTTTACTCCCTTCTCCTTGCTGCTGTGTCTATGAGATGCCTGTAAACAGTCAACACAGACCACAGAACAGACACACTGAACTCAGCATATTGACACAGACACACAAACAAAAATGTGTGCTTTCAAAACCATATCTTCAACATTAGGTCTTACGGTGTCATGTGAGGATTTGTTGACTTTTGGCCGAGTTAGGTAGTGTTCGCGAAAATTCCCATAGACTTCCAGTTATTGCCTTAATGTTAAGTGTGGTGTATTGCATTAGAAGCAAAGATTTCTCCAGAATTCACAGATATTAAAATGATACCAGTGGGTTGCGATGGTCTTCATGAGTAGTCAATTAAGCACCCAAACATCAGTGTCCTTAAAGTCACTAACCAAAAAACCTCACAAGTACTGAGGTCCGTACAGGAATTATAAAGGAGAGGACATCAGGAACCATTCCATTAGAGGATCTTGAACTGACATGGAGGGGATTATGAGAGTAAAACACAACAACGAAAGCCTGAATACAGAATCATCTCAGTATTAACATGATTTCAGATTAACTTTGGATTGGCCCTAAGACATTTGAAAGGATTTTATGGAAAACCCTGTATTAATTAATAAATAAATAAATAAATAAATGTGGAACGTTTTTGATAGTCAAAGTTTTTGAAAGGATTCATCAGAACTGCCATGCCACTGTACTCTTTCAAGGCCAAACTTAAGACACCTTTTCATAGATTTGATTTTAATAACTTACATTTTTCAGTAAATGTAAATGTTAAGATTTTTTTTTTTGTATTGTGCTTTTCCAGTCTGATTGGTCCAAGTATTTTAAATTGATTGATTGTTGAAGCTTTTGGTTCTGTCCTGCTTGAAAGGTGCTATATAAATATTAATTATTACTTTATAATATTAATTATTATAAAGTTATTACTCCCTTATTTTGACTGCTGGCAGGAGAAGCAGAGCTATAAACCAGACTGACAGGTTTTCAGCCCCATGATCTTGCTTGCCCTGTGATGCATTTTAAAGTTATGCTGGCGCTATCAAATAAATGTAGACATATAGAAAAAATACACAATCTAAATCTAAAATTAGCCATCATTATCAACATATCAGTACTGCAGAATATAACCACTTGGTTTACTTGGTGCATAACACTGACAACATCCATGCTGGGATATTGTATAAAAATATATTATAAAAGCTAACGCCCATGCTGCCACATGGAATAAAATGGATTATCAACGTTACAATCTATTATAAAAGCTATCATCCATGCTTGGACACAAAATATGTTATAGAACATATAATCCATGCTACAATACTCTAATATATTAAGAAGGGTAACATCCATGCTAGGATACTGTATAAAATGTATCATAAAACTAACATGCTTGCTACAATACTGTATAGAATTGTTTATTAAGGCTATCATCCATGCTAGGACACTAAATACATTATAAAAGCTTAGGTACATGCTACTACATTGCATAAAGTGGATAATCAATATCAATGCTAGGATATTGAATATATTATAATTGCTTACATCCACGATGCAATCCTGTACAAAATGCATCATACAGCTAACCTGCATGCTAGAACACTTTATAAAATGGATTATCAAGGCTAACGGCCATGCTATTGTATAAATGGGTTATACAAGCCAATAAAAAAAATGTAATTCCCAGGCGACATTACCCAAGGTAAGTTTACCTTAATATAATTCATGAACTTTGTCATTTCTCTATTATTACATCATAGAAGTAAAACTTCACTGCAATTTTAGATCTAATTACACAAGAGTAGGAGCTTATTTTATCATAAAGGTACTGAACATTCTGTCAGCCATCTTGCTTGCCTTGAGCAGCTTTTGGTGACATGTTAAAATGATGATGTATGTTCTTGATTCTAGGTAAATGCTCAAAGTTCAGTTACGCACAGGCGCTCATGGATCTGACTTTTCTACAGGTTATCAAGTCTGTAAGTTCTGCTGAGACCCAGTTTATTCTGTGTCTGAGCTGAATCTGATTCTGTCTGTGTTTTATCATGGAGATGGTTTTCACTTGTAGAATGGAATGCCATCTGACCAGTAATGACTGAACTCTTTCAATTGGTAGAAAGCCAATTTCACTTCCTTATCTTTAGTATTTATCAATCTGTGGAGTCTCTGTTGGTATGCTCATGAGAAACAGAGAGACAGCCACACACTGATTATGTTATTATTATGTTAAAGAATGACACAGACAGGTCTGTCTGAACAAACTCGGTACAGGGGTTATAGAAGATAACAAAAAACAAAATACTAAAGATCCTCACCATAGTTAATATACAGCAAACTTTCTTCAAAGCATGTTTGAACAGGTCTTGTTACACATTCAGACTCTTATTTTGCTCAGGGTTTGAGTGTTTCTCTTAATCCTCGTCCTTGTGCAGGCAGTTATACACTCTCAGACTACGATACACAGCACAGCAAGCAACTCATATCACAAAACTTTAGGACCTAATGCTCAGAGTCATCATATTTTTGATCCTCAGTTTGTATGTTTGTTTTCAGATTTGTTATTTCCATGCTTTGGTCTGGGACAAGTGCAACTCAACGCTCTGTGTAAGTTGAATCTTAGTGTAAGTGTTAAGTTGAGGAAGGAAGTAGTATTTATTTCTATGACTGATGATCAAGTTATAAAAGTTATATTGATAGGGTGTGTCAGGATGACCACTTGATCTTGCTTTGTTTTGGTTTTTCTGTTTCCCTGTCCATATGCTTTTGTTTTCATTCCCCTGTGTTTGCCCCACCTTCCTTGTTCCCTGCCCAGTTGATTATCATCTGTTTCGCCGGCCCTGTTGTTCAACTGTGTCTCGTTTGCTCGTTAGACTGTGTATTTAAACCCTGCTTTGTCTTTGTTCTGTGCGAGTTTGTCTCTGTTTTGTTTGATCAGTTACGCTACAAGCCTTCTGTTCCTGTTCTGCCTGCCGGTTTTGATTCCTGCCTGTTTACCCGTTTTCTTTTTTTTGTATTGTGTTCTTGCCTTATTTGCTTTGTCTGCCTGGTTACTAGTGATGGCGAAACCGAGGCTTTTGAAACAATTGACACAATTGAAGCAATTGCTTTGAAAATGTATCGATGCTCCGATGCTTCATCCAGATGGGTATTACGTCACCATGATCAAATATGAATAATACAGCCCTAGAACAGAAGTTTCCTATGGTTCTTTGAGAAGAGTCCGTGGCTGTCTGTCGTCACTTCGCAAGTTCGAATCTGGCTGGGTAGCTGTTTGAAGTTACACTTTCCACATGTATTTTCTAAATAAATAGTCTCTTTACTACGCTTTTTCTTACTTGAATATGCAGATAGGAGAAAAATAGGCTGTGATGTGATGTGATTATCTGTGTGAAATGTCCTGGACTAATGACGAAGTCAGTGTTTTAGTGATGGCGAAACTGAGGCTTTTGAAACAATTGACACAATTGAAGCAATTGCTTCGAAAATGTATCGATGCTCCGACGCTTCACCCAGATGGGTATTACGTCACCATGATCAAATACGCATAATACAGCCCTACAATAGAAGTTTCCTATGGTTCTTAGAGAAGAGCCCGTGGCTGTCTGTCGTTACTTCGCAAGTTTGAATCTGGCTGGGTAGCTGTTTGAAGTTACATGTAGTGGCTAAAATGTTCCTTTCTTGTTCCTATGTTCTTTAGCCACTGTTGGAGCAACTGGTTGATTACACTGGTTATGACACGTGTGTCTAAACGAAATTTCCAAATACATTTGCCGGGGAAACAATGATTTATTGGAGAACGTAAAAATAAACACTAATAAACGAAAGATCATTACATTCTACATTTACAGGTTTTCCTGTCCTTTAAGTAAACTCCTATAGAATTATGCACGCACAAATAAAACGCACACAAATTCTCACAGTTCATATGAACACCCTAACACGGTCATACGTTTACACGCTCACACGCTCACACGGTCAAAACTTTTGTGCGCTCAAACCAGCAGTCATCTGAGGTCTGGGCAGCACACACCTTTATACCCTCTATTCACCTATAGGGGCGCATGATTAACAACAGAAAATAATATAATATAAATATAACCATATTCTTCACTACAAAGTAAACAGAAATGCAATAATATATAATATGGCTCCTACACACCGGCCCCTAATTGTATATATATGAAAACATAACAATTACCATTTTTTTTTTACAAGGAGCCTGTCACAATATCCAATGCACAAAAATGCATAACTAGTACAGATTTACAACACTATTAAATATTTCAAACTCTTTGGGGCCAGAGGTTACTAGCACTTAGCCCCTGTTGGGACCTGGTCTTTACCACCAGGCCTAGGAGGTCACTCTTCTGCCTCCAGCAGCAGACAGATCTTATTCACAGGTCTTTCCAGGATGCTTGTCTGGGTCTTAAGCCTCACAATCCGTACTAGTCCTTGTGCATCAGGTTTGAGTTCCAGCACTCTTCCAAGTACCCAAGAGCCACGAGGGGCTGTCGGGTCCACAACCATCACAATGTCTCCAATCTGGAATCCTCTTCTGACTGCAGGCCATTTCTGTCTCTCCTGCAGCAGGGGCAAGTACTCTTTGGACCATCTCTTCCAGAACAGATCCGCCATATACTGGACCTGCTTCCACCGGCGTCTGATGTATAAATCTGTTTTATGAAACAGTCCAGGAGGAAGACTGGAATGGGACTTCAACAGAAGGATGTGGTTTGGGGTCAGCGCTTCCAGATCATTGGGATCCTCTGATACTGTGGTAATGGGGCGGTTGTTTAGAATTGCCTCCACTTCACATAGGACTGTATGCAGACCTTCATCATCAAGGATTTGCTGATGAAGAACAGAACAAAGAACTTGCCTCACAATTCTGATGAGCCTTTCCCACACTCCACCGTGATGAGAAGCTGCTGGGGGATTAAAACTCCATTTAATCCCCTTCTGAAGCAGGGCATTTTTGATTTTATTTTGGTTCCAAGTTAAAAGCGCTTCCTTCAGCTCTCTTTTTGCTCCGACTAAGTTTGTTCCATTGTCAGAACGGATGTGTGTAACTTGGCCTCTTCTGCATACAAACCTCCTCAAAGCATTAATGCATGAATCTGTATCGAGTGAGTGAGCCACCTCCAAATGCACTGCTCTGCTGGACATACATGTGAATATGACTCCATATCTTTTGACAAGGCTTCTTCCTCTTTTAGTCTCAATGGGCCCAAAATAATCTACACCCACATTACTGAAGGGTGGGAGATCTGAAACAAGTCTCTGCTGTGGTAGATTTGCCATTTTCTGTTCTCCTATCTTACCTCTAACACGTCTACACACCACACATTCAGATATGACCTTACGAGCTGCAGAGTTGGCATTTGTGATCCAGTATTTCTTCCTGAGTTGTGAGAGAATATGATTTCTACCACTATGACCTGCTTGTTCATGTATATGGCGAAGGATGAGGGTAGAAATGTGAAGATCTTTTGACAGAATGATGGGACGTTTAGCCTCCTCAGGCATAACTGACCTGTTCAGCCGTCCTCCTACTCTTAAAACTCCATCTTCCATCACAGGATCCAATTTGTAAATGCTGCTTGCTCTATTGATAGTTTTGCTCATGGATTGTGTCGTTTCCAGTTTTTTGATTTCCTCTGGATATCTGTGCCTCTGACTAAAACAGATGATGGCCTTCTCTGCCTTCACCAGGTCATCCAGAGTTACAGCCTGTCCACCCAATGTGGCCTTGAAAGCTTGCATCTTGGCGTACATCCCCTTGCTCTGGCTCCGTGTGAGTGGATGCGTGTCGAGGGTAGATTGGAGCTCCTTTCTTTTTGTACTGAGTGACTTTAAGACACATTTGACCTTCAAATACCAGGCCACTACCTTCTTCAATTTCACCCAGCTTGAGAAGCATGATAGCAGCTGGCCTGTAGGATTTCCACCTTCCTTGATAACTGTACTGTGTACAGCAGTGTTCCTTTTGACCTCAGGGTCATCCATGGTGAGTGAGGGGCAGTCCACAGTGTCCAAAGGCCATTCTTTTTCTGCCTTCCATAGAAATGCTGGGCCATGGATCCATCTTTCACACTTTAAAAACAGATTTGCGCTCATTCCTCTTGATGCATCATCTGCTGGATTCAGTTTTGTGTCCACGCACCTCCACTGTGATGTGTCGGTGTTGTCTCTTATCACAGAGATTCTGTTAGCCACGAAAGTGTGAAATCTTGTCTGCTCATTTGCAATATACTTCAACACTGACTGACTATCAGTCCAAAATATTGAGCCATCCAGCCTTAGCTGTAACTCCTTCCTCAGCATTTTGTCTACTCTAACAGACAGCACTGCAGCAGTGAGCTCCATACGTGGGATGGTCATCTGTTTGAGAGGGGCTACTCTAGCCTTTCCCATCATGAACGCCACATGTACTTTATTCTTGTCATTAGTTAGTCTCAGATAGCTTGCTGTGCCATATCCCTGTTGACTGGCATCAGAGAAGTGATGCAATTGTGCATGTGTGATAGCTCCAAACTTTGGTGGTTTAAAACAGCGAGCTACTCTGAAATCTGCCAACCTTTCAAGATCTGTTGTCCATTTCCTCCATTTTTCAGACATGGTTTGAGGAATTCCGTCATCCCAACTGTGGCTCTGTCTGCAGAGCTCTTGAAGTAGCAGCTTAACAGGTAAAGTTAATGGAGACAAGAATCCAAGTGGATCATAAATTGAGCTCACCGTTGACAGAATACATCGTCGGGTGTGTGGTCTCTCTTTGACAGTAATGTTGAATTTGAACATGTCGCTCTCCACACACCACAACAACCCAAGTGCTCTTTCTGTGGGCAGTTTGTCTCTATTTAGATCCAGCTCTTTTACCTCTGTGGCACGGTCCTGCTTTGGAATATATGAGAGCACAACACGGCTGTTGCTCACCCACTTGGTGAGGTGAAATCCTCCCCTGTGACATAGAGAAGTGAGTTCTGTAGCCAGCTGCACGGCTTCCAGTTCTGATGGCATAGCTTTCAAACAGTCATCTACATAGAAGTTTTTCCTAATGGTGTCTGTTACCTCTGGTTGGAAACAGCTTTCATTGTCCTTGGCAGTTTTTCTCAGTGCAAAGTTTGCACAACTTGGGGATGATACTGCTCCAAAAAAAGTGCACCAACATGCGATGTTCTACAGGCAGTTCATTAACATTACCTTCAGGCCACCATAAAAAACGCAGGAAGTCAACATCAGAGTTTGATACTCTGACTTGATAAAACATTGCCTGTATGTCTGCCATTATTGCTATGGGCTCTTGACGGAACCTTGAGATGACTCCAATAAGTGAGGAAGTCAAGTCAGGACCCTGCAGGAGCTCAGAGTTCAGTGATGTGCCTTGGAAAGCTGCACCACAGTCAAACACCACTCTAATTGTCTTCTTCTTAGGGTGGTATACACCGTGGTGTGGAATGTACCAAACTTTACCATCTGTTCTTTTCAACTCTTTTTGTGGCACCACTTCAGCATACCCCCTTTGAATGACCTCTGTGAGGAATCCTGTGTACTCCTTCTGAAATTGTTTGTTCCTTTTGAATTTCCTTTTCAGGCCGAATAGACGCTGTTTTGCAATATGATAGTTATTAGGCATGACTGTACCATCCTTCCTAAAGGGTAAGTTTAGAGTGTAATGTCCGTCTTGCAGTTTGACTCCTCTGCAATCTTTACAAACCTTTTGTCCTCCATTGACATTTCAGGCTTGTCCTCCGATGACATCTCATTGAAGTCATGATTATAATATTTGATCAACAGCTCCTCCAAGTGTGAAATGGAGATTCTATTGACAGTGAATGCATCACAGCTATTCTTGTCCGCAATGTTATTGCCTCTAAGGGGACCATTAACAACCCACCCCAATAGGGTTCTTACAGCATATGGCCCGTCTCCAAGACTGTTGATTATTTCCCAAGGTTCTATGATCTTGGGGGCATTGGTCCCTATTAACAACTCCACATTAGCCTTTATTTGTGGGATCTGCACTTCACTCAGATAAGGCCACCTCATCAGGTCTTCCTTTGTGGGGATGTTTTCTGTGCTCACAGGCATGGTCTTCTGTGTGTACACCTCTGGCAGCTTTATGAAATCGTCCCTGTCTAGTCCAGAGATCTCCAGTCCTGTTATGACATGTGAATGCACGGATTTCTCTTGATTCATGGTGCGCAGAAGGATGTTAGTTTTTCTCCCTGTGATATTCAGCTGCTTCATCAGGCTCTCTGTGCAGAACGTGGCTGAGCTGCCTGGGTCCAAGAAGGCGTATGTCTGCATGTATTTGTTGCTCTTGCAGCTTTTAATCTTTACTGGAACAATAGACAATACACAATCTGTGTTACCGGCCCCAATATGCCCACATGCATTGAGGGACACCAGTGCACTGCTCACAGGTGGGTCTACTGGCTGTTCTGCTGTTGTTTCTCTGATTTTATCTTTGTGTTTTATGTGAAGCACACTAGGGTGGGATAGGTTACACACACTGCATGTGAGACGCAGATCTTTGCTCATGTGACCTCTTGTCAGACAACCAAAGCAGATTCCTTTCTCCTTTAGAAAGTTGATCTTCTCCCTGTGCGCTTGTTTCCTTAATTGTGGACATAACACCAATATATGACCACCTTTGCAGAACAGACATCCTGTTTGTAAACTTTCATCTTTCGGGGCTTGTGGTGGTGTGGTTTCTGTCATGTTAACTACAGACACTCCTGTGGCAAAACTACTTCCTGTTTTGGGTCTTGATATTAGTTTAGTGGGAATTGATTTGACCTTGGGTTTGATGTTGCTGGTATCTGAATTTTGTATGTCACCATACACAGGGTCTGAAGTTATTCTAACCTGCTTCTCAATAAACTGCACCAAATCAATGAACCTGGCCCTCTGTCTGTTCTTTTCTTGTAGCTCAAAAGCAACTGACCTCCACTTCTCCCTGAGCTTATATGGGAGCTTCAGAACAATACTTTTTAAGTTGGAGGTTAGGTCCAGTTCGTCCATATACTGCATGTCTTCCATAGAGTTGCAGCATCCTCTAAGAAACAGTGCATAAGCCTGTAAACCTTTGGGATCCTCAGACTTGATGTTAGGCCACATGAGAGCCTTTTCCATGAAAGAAACAGAGATTTTATACTCGTTACCATAATGCTCACATAACAAGTTCTTTGCCTTCTCATAACCTCTGTCTGGAGCCATATGTAGGCAACTTCTGACAAGATCACGAGCCTGACCTCTGGTGTACTGCTCCAGATAATACAGCCTGTCCTTGGCCGCCTCTGTGTTATGCTCAATCACATGTTCAAAAGATTTGAGAAATGACTGGAACTGTAGAATGTCTCCATCGAAGGCAGTAATTTCTCTTGGTGGCAAGGTGGAAAGAGCCTGTTGTCTGACCATCATGGTGCTAATTTCATTTTGTCTCTGCAGAACTGCAATGAGACTGTCCTGATCTGTTCTGCTCTGTGCAGGGGGTTCTGCACCCTGGGTCTGTGCTGCCCTGGGAACTCCTTTGGAATGGGCCTGCACAGAAGGCCCCTGGGCCCGTCGACCTGGGCCATGACTCTGCGTCACATCCCACTCTCTGAGATCTTCATGAGCTGAATGTTGAACAGGAAGTGGGATTTCTGTTTTTGGGAACACACTTTGTATCCACGTGTCTGGTGTGCTTTCTTGCTCCTTCACCTGATGGAAATCCAGTTCTGAGGTTTTGTATCTGACTGCCAAGTCCTCAAAGTACTCATTCATGGCATCCATTGATGTTGGGTTTACCTTCTCTGCACCTTTAAAAATGTTGATTTTGGCTGTTGTGGCTGCTATTTCAGTTTGGAGTTCCAAAGTTTCTCTCCTTTTCCTTAGTTCATCCATCTGTTTGTTAAGCAGCTCTTCCTTGTCCTCCAGAGCATGCTTTTCCTTCAAAGCAGCAGCCTTTGTGAGCAAAGCGGCCTTTTCCGCCTCTGCCTGGATGCGGGCAGATGATGTGGACGATCCACTTGAGTGTGTGCTTCTCCTGCTTGACCTGCCAGACCTGTGGCTTGAAACTGAAGAAACATTGTCATTGTGTGCAAAGTCATCACTGGGATATGGGTTGGGTTTCTCTGCTGTCAGCCATTTAGACACAGAGGAGAGGAAGGCATGGATACAGTCAAGCTTGGGCCTATACCATGTTAACTCATCATATCTACGGTCATCCTCAGTCAACAGTTGTTGATAAGAAATGTTCAATGTTTTGAATTCATCAGGCATCCCATTGTATTTCATCATGTTCTCTTTCACTTCCTCCACATTCATATTATCAGCCATAAGCTCATTAACAATGTTCATGCGTCGGGTAAGATGGGACATTTTTCCTGTTCTAGAAGCACGCATTTGTGCCGTTTTCTCTACCAGTTCCCTTCCTGATAAACCCTGTTGCAGCATGTTTGAATTCGAATCTGAATCAGAAGCATCCATTCCACTCGACAAATTAACTGTACTTATATTTCTTTTCCAGTAGAAACAGTTCAAATGAATGCAGTTCAAATCCAATAACGATTCAGTTTCAATTTCAATGCTATTGATGCGTTGATGTAATAATTGCGTTTATTCCCGAATCAGTCACCGCCCATTCCTTTGTTCAATAGATAAGGCGGGAATTTATTCCCAGCAATGAATTCCAGCAGTATACTCCACAAAGTTTAAAAGTATAAAACAGCCAGCCAATCACTTTTATTCCAGTTAGCTTTTATATCGGTCAGCTCACAGTGTATTACATACCACCGCCGATTTCGTCCTTTAATTCTCCGCTTTTTTCCCGAGCCTCCTTTGTTGTGCTGTGAATAACACGCGCTCTTCAAACAATCCAAATACGGTCCATTGCTTCAGGTAATCCACAGAAAAGTTTTGACTTTTGTAGTGGCTAAAATGTTCCTTTCTTGTTCCTATGTTCTTTAGCCGCTGTTGGAGCAACTGGTTGATTACACTGGTTATGACGCGTGTGTCAGAACGAAATTTCCAAATACATTTGCCGGGGAAACAATGATTTATTGGAGAACGTAAAAATAAACACTAATAAACGAAAGATCATTACATTCTACATTTACAGGTTTTCCTGTCCTTTAAGTAAACTCCTATAGAATTATGCACGCACAAATAAAACGCACACAAATTCTCACAGTTCATATGAACACCCTAACACGGTCATACGTTTACACGCTCACACGCTCACACGGTCAAAACTTTTGTGCGCTCAAACCAGCAGTCATCTGAGGTCTGGGCAGCACACACCTTTATACCCTCTATTCACCTATAGGGGCGCATGATTAACAACAGAAAATAATATCATATAAATATAACCATATTCTTCACTACAAAGTAAACAGAAATGCAATAATATATAATATGGCTCCTACACGAGGGTTGACATTGTTTAATTAACTACAGAGTGGTTTGACTCTGTGACCGGGAGGGTGATAAGTGAGTGAGTTGGATCGACACTCTTTCCAGTGAGGTTTGTACGCGCAGTTCGGCGGCGTCTGGTAAATCCTGGAAGTGGATCTCCCAAAACTCATCCACTCCACTCAAATATTGCTTTTTTCCCCACGGTTTTCTTTTCCTTGTTCATCTTCACCAACTAAGTTGTGCGACAACGAGACGCTCAGCCCAGGCTGTCGGGATCTTTTAGAAAACGCTGAACAAACCGATTGCTGGGGGCAGCGAACTGTTGCCTTCGCAATTCCAAGACCGGGCTGCCCGTGCCTGGCGACAAGAGCGAGCTGGCCGCAGAATGAGAAGCTCCGGCTTTGGGAGGCAACATCAGTCCTGTTTTCTTTCCTATTGTATTTAAACAAGCGGTGTGTATCAGCTGCACGCCACTAAACTCAGCGACCTTACAGCTAAAATTGACGAATTTAAAGACAACCAGAGTAAAGTCAGGCACGCCGTATCTGCCCAGGGAGGCCGTGACACTATTTAGCTAGGAATATGTATTCTGTTTTACCAGAAATATTTTGGAATCCACATCAATTGTAAGATATTTTTCATCATCATTTCCGTTTGGAATGCTTCTTTCTTTTGACAAGGAAAAGTTTGTTGGAGCTCTCAGTCCAGCAGGCTCCACTCGGACATTGAAGGCGATCACTCCAGTAAAAGTGCAGTGCGCGAACTTGACTACTTGATGGAAGTCTCTCTTCAAATGGATGTTTTATAACACAACTGGTAGGCTAAATACTTGGCTACAGTATGAAACATTGATTTGACTGCTATTTATATATGATTATCAAACCTACTTTTACTGCTGTCTCATATGACCGTCTATGATTGAGTTTACTTTGTAAAGGTACCAGAGTCAGACATGACGGCGCCATTTTGAGTCCCTATAGATTCACAATTCTAGCTCTGGTAACCCCTCATCACTCCATGTGGGACACAGCAAAATATTTTACTCACAGTTACATTTATCCTAGTTACATAAATACATGTAATGGAACTTGACACAACTTGGGAAGAGACAATCAAGTCACAACTTTAGCCAACGTAGGCTATGTGTCAGTAGGCTAAATTACGACAATTACAAGATTAGAAAGCGAGACCTATACAAAAACTATGTGAACTCAAAGCAAGGTTTTTACTAAAACCTGAAACCACCAACAGCCAAGTCGATTGGCAATTAGGCTCAAAAAAGAAGTGGAGCTTGCTTCTCCTGCCACAATAAGAGACTCAACAGAGAAGCTTTTCTGCCAGAGATTGAGAGGCAGGCTATGTACCAATTGCCAAGAAAACTTATTCTATTGGCGAGGTACTAGCTCGGCTACCCACAAGGTATATGTTGAATATTCTGTTCTGTTCTACACCAAATTGGTGACTTTGACAGATGAAACTTTCATTTGGATGCCATTTGTGGCTTGTGAATTTGAGTGACACAAACCACGCACAGCCATATACTAGTGGTACTTCTATAACGCAGCGCTTCATTATTATATCCTCACAATAGTTTTGGTGTGAATGTGTCACAGCCTGTTCTCTGTGGAGGGATGACAGTGCTCTCTAGTGGACTCATTTAGTAACTGCAGCAGAGCTCAGAGGAGAGCCAAAGCATTTAGATACAGCAAAACTGTTCTGAATAAGGGCCCCAATGGATCCAGCTTTGTGTTTTATTTCATTTCTGGTTTTATGCAACCAGTTAATGCTACAGCTGTGTTGATTTTCTTGTAAAACCGAGTATTATTGTTGTAGAGGTTCATTATTTTCAATTACACTAAAGAGATGGAAAAATGACGCACAGCCAAAATATTTACTTGCTTGTAACCCTAATCACAAAAGTTTGATGGTTCAGACCTTGTGTAAAATGATATGTCAAATTTTATAGGGTGACACAGAATTTTCTGGCACACATAGGGCTGTATATTTGTGAATCAGGTAATTCAGTGGTACAGTGCCACAGAATGAATTTATGCTAGATATATGACATTGACAGTGAGAGTTTAATCACACTTCAAAATGTGGGTATTTATACAAACTATAATGAAGTATCAAAGGCTTTCCTGGTACTGGGAAAAATCACTCAATTCCAAAGAATTACAGCGCCAGACCAGAACCTGGTAAATGCTGGACTGTGATGCCAGTACAGGAGCAGGAGATGCCAGGGCCAGTTGAAGACAGCAACGTGAACACAGAATTTGGAAATACTTAGATTTCACACCAGTTTATCATTATTGTTTGTACAACTAAACACTAAAAATAAGGACCATAATAAAAATTAGCTTTTCTAGCTGTTGCAGCTTTGAGAAATGAATAATGCACTGATTTACAAGACCCAAAGAAAAAATATAAGCATGTTTTAAGATGCATAAACTGCAATAAAATAATTTTGTTTCCTGAATCAGACCGATAATTGTGATTAAAAATTGGAATCACAAAAAATAATTGGGATTATAATTTTAACCATAATCATTCAGTTCAGAATTTCAGGCCAGTAACTTGAGCAGAAGCACCTGTGAATGTTCTGAAATGCAGACCTGATTAAAAACAAGCACTGAAACTGACTGATGCCTGAAAACAGGGAAAGCAGACTGTAGTAGCCTAGAATATCGATTGCTTTTTTATTTTGTCTTTAATTTTTTCAGAGAATGGCAGTTAAGAATCAGAGAGTAAATATTTTGTTTCTTATCTGAGCACCTTAATTGTGTTTCGTTAAAAAACATCAAAAAATGATTTTAGATTCCTGCTGATGGCTCAATGATGTGCACTGTTTTTGACATTGGTGTTCCTACGTTGGGGTTTTTGGTAAAATTTGTAAAACCCATAACTATCAAAAAGTTTGGTCACAGGTCATTGAGAAATGATCACCATCAGAACAGACACGCTGCACTGCAGATCAGATGTAAACTAAAAACCCCATTGCCTTCCTGTGACTACTCCTGTGAACCTTTATCTGTGTGGTAATTTCTGCTGTTTTACTCTCATTGGAAGGAAATACAAACTTCTCACAACTTGTCAAGTTAACTCACTATTCTCTCTGAAGGCTGGAATTTGCTTTAGTAATGAAATACAGTATAAAAGGATCTGATAACTCCATCCTTAGCCCTGCTGCCCACACTTGGCTCAGGGGCATGAGGAGGGCCATGAGTGAGGCTTAAAGCCCAGAGTTAGCCTGAAAAAGACTGTGGAAAAGGTAGCTGGGCCATTAGCCCGAAATTCTGACAGAACTGAATAGAGGAAAAGGGGCTATTTGGGTCAGAACCACAGCTGTAGAGCTGTCAGACTTGAGCAGGACATCTTATTCTCAGGTGTAAAGTGCTGCAGTTGGAGAGTGTAGCACAGACATCTTCATCAGAGCATTGTAGATCTTACAATCCTCATTATCACTCTTTATCAGTGAGCACTATCAATACTACATTTAAAATATTAAGTGTTCAATATTAACACGTCACCTCTTTCTTTCAGACTCGGCAGCTGTGTTCTTACAGAGGAGTCCTGTGAAATTGTGGCCTCAGCTCTCCAGTCATCAAACTCACCCCTGAGAGAGCTGGACCTCAGCTACAATAACCTGGGAGATTCAGGAGTGAAGCTGCTCTGTGCTGGACTGAAGAGTCCAAACTGTAAACTAGAGACACTGGGGTGAGTAGTGCTGTGTACTATGTGATCTTTAAAAATTACTTCGTGATTATGGCTCCAAGCAGAGAAACGTTAAACAGCTCCTTCTCTCATTTTACTCCTCTCTCCCAGCCTTCCTTTGTCCACATTGGTCCTGTCCCTCTTTTCTTACTCCTCTATCACAGCAAAGTAAAGCAGGATAAAACCCCATGAGTCTTAGGGTTGCCAACTGTGTGGTTCCTGACCAGAATTATCTTGTGTTGGAAGTTCAGTATGGAAGTGGGATAATGTGTTTGTGTGTTCTATCCATAGACCAGTGTCGAGACAGCAACATGCATTTTATGGTTATTTACCCTGCTCCCTTCTGTTATGGTCCCTTGCCATGCACCCAGACATGGCCTTAGAGGGACAAATGGACTCCACCCCCTTGTAAATACCCCTGAATCAGTGACCAAAGAGGCAGCAGGCTTTTCAAGCATGGTGTAAGGACTAATTTCATTCCCATGCGTGCAAGCCTGGGCAGGAATCTGGACACTAGGCAACCCCAGCATGATCACAGAAGGGTTATCCATTAGGGCCCATAAAGCCCAGCTGGACACACTGACGGAGAGGGACAATGACAGGCTTGGGGTGTCAAGTGTCCACCAAAGAGGACTCTACAGTCGTACCATAAATTCCAGCAACCACTTCAATGTACTGGAAATCATAAACACTGGGAAAGACTGAGGGGGGCATGTGGATGAGATGGGCTGTATAAACTCTGGGAAAGACTGAGGGGGGCATGTGGATGAGATGGGCTGTATAAACTCTGGGAAAGACTGAGGGGGGCATGTGGATGAGATGGGCTGTATAAACTCTGGGAAAGACTGAGGGGGGCATGTGGATGAGATGGGCTGTATAAACTCTGGGAAAGACTGAGGGGGCATGTGGATGAGATGGGCTGTATAAACTCTGGGAAAGACTGAGGGGGGCATGTGGATGAGATGGGCTGTAGTGTTGGAAACAGATGTCACTGATGGCCATTGGAATGTGTTAAATTGTGTACCCAGGTGTGTAAATAAGTGTGTGTATAGCCCTGAGAGCACCAATGCAGGGACTCCATCCATTCAGGATGAAGGATGCAGAGGTATTTGTCCCTCAATTCCTTTTGTGTCTGTAGGGGTGGTCTCATGACAGGGGGGAAAAGGGAAAAGGGTTGTAGAGTGTGTCTGGCAGAATCCTATTGGATGACTAAAGGACATTGGGGAGTGGAAAGGGTCTCTCAGGATGGCATTTAAGGGAAGCTCAGTGATACATTTGTGGAGCATTGCTTAACAAGCTCCTGGCGGCCATAGTCCTTTCCGGAATAATGGGGGGTGCATATTTTGCTGTTCATCCTTGTCTTGTCTTGTTGATATTTCTGCATGTAACATCTTGATGGTATGATGGTGACAAATCTTGTGCACTGCAATAAACATTGTTCCATTTTCTATTCACAATAATGCTTCTATTCATTCTATTCCATCTAGGTGTGTGAACAAGGGGCATCCCGTGTGGCAGCTGAGGTACGGAGGCTTTCCAGAGGTTTGTCCCGGATACAGGGCCCCAGGTCCCGCAGCCTATCCTGTTCCGCTTGTAACATTTGTCACAAGACTAGCGGGGTATGCTCCCTAGGATCTCAACTCTAGCTGATCTAGGCCTAGAAACCTCCGAGTGTAGCCAGACACCACAGTAAGCAGATGGATGTAAGTTTAGGCTGTAGGCAGCCAGACACCATAGCAAGCCACTGGGTGTAAGCCTAGGTTGCAACAAGTCCCTTTAGGTTGTAGGAGCGGTCAGACACCATGGCAGACCATTAGGGTATAAGCCTAGGCTGTATGCAGCCAGACACCGCGGCAGACCACTGAGTGTAAGCCTAGACTGTACTACTGTCATAGACCTCTGAGTGCGGCCAGACCCAAAGCAGGCCACTAGGTGTAAGCCTAGGCCGCAACAAGTCACAGACTTCCTAGATCCGCTGCGTTCATATCTTAGGTTGGGGACCTGAATCCTGGGGTGAACCTGGTCATGCCCTGCACTCTGTTGTCAGCACCTGTTTATCTGTTTGATAACTGCCTATGGAAGTGTGCATAGAAGTCTGTGTTTCATTGTTTAAGTTCCCTTTAGGTTTGATACCTTGTGTTGCCCTAGACTATAAGCGGATTCCAACGTGGTACGAGTGGAAATCAACTACTAAGCGGCAACATGGAGGGGACACAACATAACTGACATCACTGCAACAAAAACACACATTTGTCACCTAACTTTCTTTCCCTCATAAACTAACTTCTTCCTTACAATAGCAAGGAGCAGAGTTTTACTCAGAAACTAAAACAAAACACTTGTGACAGCCAAAATGGATGTACATTTGGGGTTACCAGTTAAAAGCGGAATTGGGCGTGGTACGACCCTCTTTGTTGTTGGTAAGCCCTAAGATGCCCCCAAATGTAGAATCCTTTGATAAACATGTCCAACCACAGGGACTATCACCTGTCTCTCTCTCTGGCCCCTTCCCCTTCTGGAGCGCGTGTGTCTCTGTGTGTGTCTCTGCGGACAGCGCAGTGCTTGTTAAATTGGGGGTCGCTACTCAAAAAGGTTGAGAACCACTGCTCTAGACTACCATAGTGTTGCTAAGAGTTTCCTGTCCTTGGGTCTTGGGTTGTCACAGTAATTTAATTAAACAACATTCTCCAGTCTCCAATATTTCAAACATTAGGCCACACATCATTTCAAGGTGCTTTATTGGCATGACATGGGCTGTGTTGCCAGAGCAAATGGAACAGTTAACGCAATAGCAGAACAATTAACACAAATGATAACAGGAAAAAAAGGAACAAACATGAATGCATACAATGAATGACTAACATTTATACATTTATTATATTCTTGCACTGGTGACAGGTTGCTACATATAGAGCAGCCAGGGAGGCTGTGTGTCCTTTGCCCAGTAAGATTGGTAATTGTCTCTTCCCAGGGAATGTTTCAATGTTTGGATATATTCTTTTACATTTTTCAAAGAAGTCTTTGTGAATTTTTGTGTAATTTGTGCAGTATAGGAGGAAGTGTAGCTCTGTCTCAGCCTCACCTGTCTCACAGTGATCACATATCCTCTCCTCTTTGGGGCGCCAGGTTTGCTTGTGTCTGCCTGTTTCAATGGCCAGGCTGTTTCAGCCACTCGGATCACAGAGGCAGCCACCCCCTCCCACTGAGAGGCCAGGTCATTGGTCCCGCTGTGGATGATGATGGTGCCAGGGTTTCCCAGGATGCTGTCTGAGAGCTGCTGCAGGGCAGACTTAGTCGTGGGGCACCACAGCTTACACACCCTCCTTTCTGGGAACATGCGTCTCATTTCCACATGCTTCCGGTTGGGTTCGGTCAGGAAGGCAGTGTCTGTGTATGGGGCCACTGTGTGTCTGGGGTGGACAGTGTGTTTGGGTAGTGCCACGTGATTGGAGGGTGTAGTGTGATTGGAGGGTCTTGTGTGATTTGGGGGTGTAGTGTGATTGGAGGATGTAGTGTGATTTGGGGGTGCAGTGTGATTAGGGGGTGTAGTGTAATTGGAGGGTGTTGTGTGATTAGGGGGTGTAGTGTGATTGGAGGGTGTAGTGTGATTAGGGGGTGTAGTGTGAGTGATGTGTCTTGGGGAAGGAACTGGTCTGTTTTTCCTGGAGGTGGGTGAGGGGGTGCGTGTAGCTTGTTTAGTTATGGGGATAGGAATGGGTGTGGTCTTTCTGGGGAGGGGGGTGGGTGCAGCCTGTCTGGGGGAGGGGGTGGGCATGACTGTTTTAGGGGGGGGTGTTATGTATGAGGGGGTTGTAGGGCCTTGTGACGCCGTAGGTGGTGCCAGGGCTTGCTGTATTCTGGGCTCTGCTTGTTTTAAGTCCAGGTCTTGAGGAGGGGCATTCTGTTGTGTTTCCTCTCTGGTCCTGCTAACTCCCTGTGTAGCTGCTTGTTTTCCTCCTTCAGTGAGCTCACCTCCTCCTGCAGGTGTCTCAGTGCAGCCGTGTGCTCCTGTCTGAGCTGGTGGAGCTCCTCTTTCAGCTGCTCTGTCTGGTCTTGCTCTGTAGCGCTGGTCCTGCTGCTCTCCCTGAATTGCATAAACTCCAGCTCCATCAGGGACAGGCTCTCTCTCAGCTGCAGCAGGCCGTGTGTGGGTCTGGGGGAGCAGGAGGGCTGGGGGGAGTCAGTACTCTGCTGGCTGGACCTGTGTCTGGGGTGCTGGGGACCAACAGGCTTGGAAGATCATATGTTATCATTCTATCTGGAGGAGCTGTGATGCTAACCTTTTCTTTTAATTTGAGGAATCATTTTTCAAATTCAAAAAAGATTTCTTTGTTCCCTTGGATGAGGACAGTATCATTTTGATAAATGTTAATGGTAAGCAGATAACAGTCTGAGTCCTCCTCTTCACCTATATTCAGCTGTCGGCCTTTTGAAATCCCATTCTGTTTTTATGTTTTTGAATTCCTCACATATTACCGTGTGCCAGGTTTCTGTCTTATTTGTTTGCCTCCTGTTGTCGTATAGTCAAGAATTAGTGTCTCTGGACAGTCTTCTATGATTTTGTTTTTGAATAATTTCCTGGCACTCTCTGGGTAGATGATCTTGAAGGAGTTCTTCCCTGCCTGCTGCAGCACTCTGTTCGGCCTAAATTGTTACTTGTAGCCATTTTTTTTACTATCTTGTGCTGAGCTGGCCTGTCAATCAAGCTGCTTTCCAACTGTCAATTTTAAGTGTCACTTTTTAAAGTTGGGACACACAGCTAGGTGGCTAATGGTAATGCTACACACTTTAATTCAGTGAGGTAATGTAGTTTTTCCCCTTCAGTTTTATTTTGTCCTCTGTCTTTTGTCCTTTTTTATAACAGCGGTTTGCCTTTCTTATTTTATCCCTTTAAATTTGTAAATGCTTACCTTTCTTCTGTTTTCTTTTTGTGTTCCCTTTTTTAATAAATGTCCAAATTCCTTTTTCTTGTTGTGTGTGAATTTGTCCTCTTATTTTCAATCCTTTCTGTCATTCTTGTCCATTTGTTATTTTTTGTTGTTGTCATCCTTTCTATTTTTAGCCCCAATATTTCTGTCCCTTTACTGTTGGTGATTTAGCTCAACATTTCCAAAGAATTTCCATTTCCTTCTTTAAATGTAAAAAAAAAAAAACATTAAAAATGACCTTATAAATAACTGAGCTTATGGATTGGCAATAAGTAAAAATGTAATATTAGTTTTGTATTTGTGTTTAATTTGGAGTTTATTTCATTTAATCCATTCTCAAGATGTTTTTTTATCAGGAGCTCATCTTTCTGTGATTCACCCTCCATTCAGAACAAATGTTCTGCATTGCCTTTGAGTTTTATATCAATGGAAGTTTTCTTTCTCATATCAGAGAGGCTGAACACATTAGCAAGGCAACCGTTACTCTTACTGTTACTCTTCTGCACTGTTAAGATAATATGTCATGTAGCCCACATCATTACAAATGCTGAATCCAAGTGGCCAGGCTCTGTCCATGACTCAGCTTAAATTTTTACAAAATTATTACACTGTACCCCCATATGATTACAGGACAAGTTGATGGTGTCCTACTTGGGGACAGAGAGTTCCCCTACCTGCCCTCTCTGATGACCTCTTACCCTGACCCTTCTCTATATGTTATCATATTTTCTTTGTCATATAACATCTCACCAAATAAACACTGAATGTTGAATGAGTGGACTACACTTCATACAACTTCATAATGTTGTAAATTTACTTTCAACTCAGTTATTAAGTTTATTATATATTTTTTCTGTAGTTATAGTGGAAGAGTGTCTGAGTTTTCTGCATGTGTTCTGCACATGAGGATAAATGTAGGAGTAAGAGCCAGAGGAATAAGAGGGGGAACAATGGGTTCTTCCTAGTTTTATAACTTTCATTGCCCATTGCGTGTTTCTGGGGATACAGAATTGGCTGTCTGTAACTGAGGATGTCAGGCTGGGGTGGTGCTGTAAACATCACTGGTGTTTCCTGTGGAGTGTGTGGAAATGTAGTTCCATTGTTGCCACAACCCCCTTTGGTCTCAGGATGTGGCTTAAGCCAGTATTCTTTTTGAGTGCAAAAGTCATTCAACATTCCACAGGTCCTCAAGTTCATTTGACAGGTTATGTCAGTTTGGCAAATCTGGGCAGTTCATACATAGCTGTGGACATCTGGGCAGTTATGTGTAACATTTAACCAATCATGAATAACATATCAAAAGAGAACACTGTTAACAGTCAAGGACTGACTATTAAGGTACATTCATATCGACTGACAAACTCAATCAATAAGACATAATGGATAATAAGACCATAGCAGCACCCATGCGGTTTATGCTTACAGTGGTCAGGAGTGTTAGTGAGGTAGAGTATGGGTTGTCAGTGATCTAGTCATGAGAAGTCTGAGGGGGGTGCCCTATGGATCAGATGAACTTTTGACTACAGTTTGCAGTCTGGTCTGGCCCAGACTGGACTGGACTGTTTAGTCCCTTCAGACAGGAGCTGCAGTGGAAGGGTGATTCCTGGCTGTTACCCCTAGGTACCCTTGTGCTGTTCTGACAGAGACTGTTTATCCTGGTGACTTAGTCAAGTAATGGAAATACAGACATAATGATCTCATTTCTACAGTCCTTCCAAGTTTGTGTGATATCCTAACCAGGAGATATATGTTAACAGTCTGTGTCCGTACCTGTGGATCTGCCTGGCCAATATTCTCTCAATTTGTGCTGTCATTGGAACAAGAAAAAGGACCACAGTAACATTTTGGGCAACAGGTTTTCTTAATGTGTTTTTGGGGCTCTTAGGTCCTGAGTGACTTGGCACTTGCTCTGGACCTTCTGGTCAACCTCAGTTTTTTCATTTGTGGCACGATACGCAGGGTGTCCCAAATGCTCTGGGCTTCCCTTTTAATCTCATGCATTGATTGTTTTCTGTTGAGGACAAAATAACATGAGTATGAATACAGGGGTGGAAGTTGTGTAAGAAGAGAGATTTGAAAGTTTGACTGGCTTGTCTCTTCCTAGTATTTAGACACACTGTAGCAACATATATAATTGTTTTACAGTTGACCATGATGAAGTTCTTGTGCATCATGTCGACTCCATGCTGTGGAAGACATTTTGTTTAGTTTATTGTGTTTTCAGTCTTGCCTGTGTTTATGTTTTGTGGTTGCAATCTTTTGTGATGTTGTGTGCTTTTGTAAAATGAAGCCAGACTTTCTGCTGTTTCTGTGGCATAGTGAATGCACTTCAGGGTGAACAAACGAGCTGAAGGACGATCTGAGCCAGTCAGATTTCACCTTACATTTTTACAAAACTAATTGTGCTTGGTTCGCAGATTCTTACAATGGATATTATTTCTTGGATAAACATTACAGTACGGAAAGTTGGAGTGGAATGTTTTTACATATCCTGTGAGTATAAGCAATAAAATCAATGGCAGGTCTGTTCTGAAGAGTTGTGTTTTTTCTCCTCTAAATTATTAAAAGTATTGATGATGGTGTCAATATTGTTTCAAATTGTTCAATAGTATCAATAAAGTATCATTAAGGAAGGGCACCCAGGGAAACTGGCTTCACTCTCCTGCTGGGAGGAAAAATTGGAGATTAAATACGCTCTCTGGTGAGAATGTTCCACTTCTCCCTCAGAGGCAAAGGGTTAGCTGACAGCGGTCTGGGGAGCGATCTCTCATCTGATGCTGTAAAGCATAAGTGCTGTTCAGCCCATAGGTTTGTCCCTTATGGCCAGAGTTTCTTAGAGAGCCCACCTCTTCCTGGTGCAGGTGAGATGAGGTCCATAAAGTCATACATCAGCACAGCCAGAGGATTAAAGACCTGTCATGTGACTGCAGTACTGCAGAGCGTTCACTTTTAAGATGGAAAAATTCCTCTCTTTAGGAGCAGAGATCTGATTTGGCAGAATGCAAATAATCCAGATACTGCACAGCTTTTTTGCTAAAGGGTTGTAGATCTTGGAGGATGTTTGTTTTGAGCTTTCAGGTTTACAATCTCACTCCCTAGTTACTCATTTGCAAAGGAGGGCAAGGCTGGCTTGCCTTGAGAGAGCCAAGTCAGAGTATGACTGCATTATTCAGTTCAAATTAGGTTAAGGGCAATTTAATAATGCCATTAAATTTCAGAAGTACTGAAGATGTTGGAATGGCAGTAAAATCACCAAAGGGACCATTGTTATTATGATGCAGAGTTAATAGTAATGATTGGACATAATCAATTAAAATTGTCTCTTAAATGATTTTAATTATTAACAGTGATTAATAATACCATTAATGAATAACAATGTTTTTCAAGTTTGTGTGGAATTGTCAATGTGTTACGAAGGGGAATTCACAACCACGATGTGAGCTTTTTTTTTTTTTTTCTTGCTGTTACCTGATTAAATTTCAGTAGACAGTGATGTTTAAGAACATGTGCCCCATCTAGTGGTCAGTGTGGGAAGTCCAATGAGTTAAGGATCAGGTCCCATTGTCTGTTTTGTCAGGAGCCTCCTCCTTCTTCTTCTCCAGGGGCCCCACACTCTGCCTGTTTTCCAAAATTGAGTAGCATTTTTCTTTCAAAAAAAAAAAAACATTAAATACAGCCAAATGATATAAACACAAAATATTGAATATGCCAAAATCTATCTTGACACATGTGGGCACCACAAAATGTAGAGGAAATGTACTATTCACCACATGGGAACCAGAAAATATGAGGATAATGCTATTCCTCACAAAGGCTCCAGTTAGATGCAGGTGAAGTGTATGTAGCGCAAGTTCAACTTAACAGTCCCAGCACAAGGCACTAATAAAAGTAATCAATCTCATGAAATGACTTAAGTCATAACCTTTAAATTCAAAAAGGTATTAAAATTACACTTTTAATGACAAACCAACAGGAATTACCACACCCTTTTAACAATAAAATTTTTGATAATAAGTATTGGGTATCTAACCAATTTTTGAAGGCTTTGTTCTATGAATAGAGTGGCTACAGTCAATGTTTAAGTGATAACAACACAGACAACCAGTTATAAATACACAAAGGCTTCATCATTCGCAATGATAGAAATATGTGTATGAAAACAAATCTAAGTGCGTGTAGACAACTTAGTCAGAACACTCATAGAGTGTGTGTGTGTTTGTGTGCTCTCCACAGGCTGGGTTGGCGTATATTTATAGTGTGTGTGCGTGTGTGTGTTCTCTCCACAGGCTGGGTTGGTGTATATTTAGTGTGTGTGTGTGTGTGTGTGTGTTTTCTCCACAGGCTGGGATGGTGTATATGTACAGTGTCTGTGTGTTGTCTCCACAGGCTGGATTGGTGTATATTTATAGTGTGTGTGTTCTCTCCACAGGCTCGGTTGGTGTGTATTTATAGTGTGTGTGTATTCTCTCCACAGGCTGGGTTGGTGTGTATTTATAGCGTGTGTGTTCTCTCCACAGGCTGGGTTGGTGTAATCTCACAGAGGGCTGCTGTGATGATCTGGCCTCAGTCCTGCGTTGTCCCCACTCAGAGCTGAGAGATCTGGAGCTCAGAGACAATGAGCTGCAGGATTCAGGAGTGACAGCGCTCTCTGCTGGACTGGAGGACCCACATTGTGAACTGCACAGACTGGGTGAGTAACAAACACAAACCCATTCTTTCAAGAAGGGCTCAAATGTGAATAAGTATCCCACAAATATTAATATTGACTCAGGCTAAAGCTTTCTGTTCACTGTGAACAGTCAATCTGTGATTTTAAAATGTGTGTTTTTCCAATCGCAATTTCAGTGTTAATAAGGGAATAAAATACTGAATTGTTACTTTTGAAAAAGATTCATTCAGTATTGCAATATTATTTACATTCCTTCAATTATAGAAAACAAAGAAGAAAATGAGTCAGTCCCACTCATTAAAATAATAATAAGGTGTATACAACTAATACAACAGCCCGGTTATTTTATATTCAGATTCTGTAAGGTATATCTTGGATCAAAATTACAGTACGGAAAGTTGGCGATTAATGTTTTTTTTTTTTTTTTTTTTTTTTTTTTTTTACATATCCTGTTAGTATAGGTGTAGAGTTTACTATTTTATTCCCCACGCATGGTACCACTTACATATCGAACAATTAATTGTATCTGTGTCCTCACACGGGGCACCAGTTATGTAGGGATTATTTAAACCTCACGTGTGCCACCAGTTATGTTGGAACTTATTCTATTCCTCACACTTGTTAGCAAATATATACAGAACAATTTATATTATCTATATCCTCAAAAGGGCGCCAGATGATATGAGGATAATGCACCGGATTCTAACACGACAACACAAAATAATATTTATATTCTTAATAAGCATAAGTGTTCCAAGGTTTTACCCCTAGTAGACTCATGTGGAAATCAGTCTCATTTTTAATAATTATGAACTGTAGTTATTCACACTGTAATCTATCATTAAAGATACAACAACTATTAATTCATAACTGTTGAAGGCATTACGTTCAGATTGACTTGACCTCGGCTCATGTTCATACGATATCAACACAGACACAACGTTTAATAAAACATATTTATTAAACAACAGTTAAAATCCTAACTGGACAGTTTATATTGCTCTAAGGAAAGAGTATGTGCGTTTGTGTGTGTGTGTGTGTGTGTGTGTGTGTGTGTGTGTGTGCGTGCATATATTGAGAACAATGGGCATGTTCCCGTCTGTATGTACATGTGTCGGTAACATGCACAGAGCTTAGTAATGATCCAAATTCCATGGCTAGTGTGGCGGATTTGGAGGAAAATGTATATATTGTGTTCCTCGTTATGGAGACCGCATGCAGAGGTCTCTGTTAAGAAAACTAAATTATAAATTCCTGTTTGTGGAAAATATAATAAATGATAGCTAGTATAAAGGTAATTAGCTGTAGCTAGCTAGCCAATACTGTTCTTAACGCAGACTATACATGGTTATAAATAATACCAACATTGCAATTACATTGTAATTAAACAGAACGTGAAACTTCCAATGCGAGTGCCTGGTGTGTCCGTCTTACGTGTAGTAGTTATCTAGGGATAGCAAATACTGCAGTTCATTTTAACCAGGGGTTTGTCCTTTTTCCATCCGTTGTTGGAAAAGGAATCCCACTGCTGAACTTTCTGAAACGGCACGTCGTCTGAGTTTGCACGTCTGGACTGGATGATTTGGTTCACTGTTGTTGGATGTTTCAGATGCTGTGAAGCAAGCTAAAAAAAAGTGTTCAGGTTACCACGCAGGATGGCTGTGGATCCGTGGCGTAAAGTAGGCCAGAAATGCACTGTGCTGTGCAGGATGGTTGACGAAGCGCTTGCCTCCGAGACGAAGCGCAGGCCTGGAGCAAAATGTCTTGCTTGCGCCAGGGGTGCACGAGCAAGAACGAGAAGAAGAGAGAAGCAACAGGAGCAACCAGAACAGACAAGGAAGTCTTTCTGTCCTTTTATTGTGTAAGTTTTATTGCCCTTTGCGTGTTTTCGGTGCAACAGCATTGGTGTACCGTTGCGCACATGGGCTGTCTTAAGCAGTGAGACTGTTCAAAACACGCGCTCACTGGTGATGTCAGGGTGAGCATGTGCACAATCGTAGAGCCGTTTGCTAGGGACCCTACATAGGCAATAAAATCAGTGGCAGTTCTGTTCTGAAGAGTTATGTTTTTTCCCCTCAAAAGTATTGATGATGGTGTCAATATTGTCTCAGATTGTTCAGCAGTATCACTAAGATATCAATAAGATCTTCATGATACCCATCCGTACTGAGAGGTAACTGCAGTGAAACACAGTTTGTGTTCCCTGTGTGGAGGGGGATAAATCATACGGTTGTCAGAAGATTCGTGCTGAGATCTTCTGGTCCCCTCTTTGGAAGGGCGCACAGGGAAACTGACTTGATTCTCCTGCTGGGAGGAAAAATTGGAGATTAAATACACTCTTTGGTGAAAATGTTCCACTTCTCTCTCAGAGGCAAAGGGTTAGATGACAGCGGCCTGGGGAGCGATCTCTCATCTGATGCTGTAAAGCATAAGTGCTGTTCAGCCCATAGGTTTGTCCCTTATGGACAGAGTTTCTCAGAGAGCCCACCTCTTCCTGGTGCAGGTGAGATGAGGTCCATAAAGTTACATCAGCACAGCCAGAGGATTAAAGACCTGTCATGTGACTGCAGTACTGCAGAGCGTTCACTTTTAAGATGGAAAAATTCCCCTCTGTAGGAGCAGAGATCTGATTTGGCAGAATGCAAATCATCCAGATACTGCACAGCTTTTTTGCTAAAGGTTTGTAGATCTTGGAAGATGTTAATGAATAAAAATGTTTTTCAAGTTTGTGTGGAATTGTCAATGTGTTACCAAGGGGAATTCACAACCACGGTGTGAGCTTTGCTTGCTGTTACTTGATTAAACTGCAGTAGACAGTGGTGTTTCAGAACATGTGCCCCATCTAGTGGTCAATGTGGGAAGTCCAAAGAGTTAAGTTAAAAGCTGCTTGGATTTTCTTCTGATTGTATTCCTAAATTGAGTAGCATTTTTCTATCTCACAAAAACATTAATACAGCCAAATGATATAGTCACAAAACATTGAATATGCCAAAATCTATCCTCACACATGAGGGCATGTGGTGAAGCGGCCTCACGCCAGCTTCATCACGTGAACATTTCAAAGTTAACCGCGCCATGGACAGTAGCATTCTATTATCATACTTCACTTCCCTGTCTGTTCCATCTGTTCCGGTTTATTTGTCTGTGTGTAATATCGTTATTTTCCATCAACTCCGTTAATTAATACCGGTTAAAATTACGCATGAGTTATAACGTTTACATCACTGACTTTCCATTTACTGTAAAATAACACACAAAACATATCCGTACTTACAGAGTTTATTTCAGTCATTATGCATTGTTTTGTCATTTCATTCTGCTTTTCTCCATTGTCTCCGTTTTCTGTTTTGCCGTTTGCTGTTCGTTTTTCCCTGTTTGTTTTAGGTAGAGTTTGTACAGCCGGAGGCACCGCCATTCCCACACCCGTAATATTTCCTGGTTTGCGCCCTCAACGCGCGTCATAATTGGACAATTCCATTTTATGGTTGTTGTTTAATATCTGTGTTTTAATTATGCATGTTTAGGATTTCATGTTGTCATGGAAGAATATCCTGTCATTATTGTATTTCCTGTATGTACTTTTATTGGTACTAGGATAAGCTAACTGATTTAACTGATTTAAAATGGATGCAGGTAACACCCCCCTAATTGTCCAAGGTTGGTTCAACCCAGTGAGGGAAGTTACATTTTCAGAGCCTATATAAGGAGTGGGATCTTAAGTGTGGGGGGAGAGAATACCAAAGTAAAGGCGTGGTTGGGGTTCTGCTGTTATAGCAGAACAAAGTACAAGACTGTCTCACATTGGTTTGTGAAGCTGTATGACAGTATGACTGCCTTAGTCAATTTTCAGTTTGAATTTTTGTTTTTTTGTTTGTGCTTGTAAATAGTGTATTTTTTTTAAATTCTGAGATTATTCGTTTTGCCACTGGACACTGTAAATAAAATCGGGCACCTTTTTGCACTTCATTTTGGGTCATCCTGCGTGCTTCCCTATTCACCCCCCTGGCCTCTTGACACACTACATTCTTACAGGGCACCACAAAATGTAGAGGAAATGTACTATTCACCACATGGGAACCAGAAAATATGAGGATAATGCTATTCCTCACAGAGGCTCCAGTTAAATGCAGGTGAAGTGTTTGTCGTGCAAGAACAATCAGATAACACAAAATGTTCAACTTAACAGTCCCAGCAGTAATCAATCTCATGAAATTAATTAAAAAAAAATACAATATTAATGAAAAACCAAAAGGAATTACCATAACATTTTAACAGTACAATTATTGATAATTAGTATTGGGGATCTGACCAATTTTTGAAGGCTTTGTTCTATGAATAGAGTGGCTACAGTCAATGTTTAAGTGATGATAACACAGACAACCAGTTATAAATACAAATGCTTTATTATTCACAATGAAAAAATGATAAAAATGTGTACAAAAGCAAATCTGAGTGTGTGTAGATGAGTTAGTCAGAACACACATTGTGTGTGTGTCTGTCTGTGTGTGTGGTTTCTCCACAGGCTAGGTTGGTGTATATTTGTGTGTGTGTATGTTCTCTACAAAGGTTTTGTTGATGTGTATTTATTGTGTGTGTGTGTGTGTATGTGTGTGTGTGTGTTGTGGCACCCTTGGTCATGCACAAGTTTGGGGAAACTGAAAAACAAGTTCCAGAGGCAGGAAATGAGGTGAAAGAACACAACGTTTATTGATAACGTGCTGAGGGTTGGGGAAGTGGGGCCAAACAAAACTAGGGTCCGTCCTGTCCTGGGCTCTCACTGGGACAACAGCACCTCCACCTGGCAGAGAGAGAGAGGAAACAGGGGTGAGACAAGGTAGGGGTTAGAGGGGGTTCAGTGTTGAGGGCCCCGGGGTGGTGTCTCCTGTTCCAGTGCCAAGCCCGTCTTTAGGTTCCAGTCCACTCTGGAAAGATCCACTCCACGGTTTAGTACTGGTTTCCTTTGGTTCAACGCAAATGATTACATTTCCTTGTGATCTTGTGGTGGCATGCAGCCCCTTACCACCAGACTAGGCGCTCGCTCCCTTCCTCTTCTGAGGCCCTAGGCAATCTGCTGGGGGTTCTTCTGTCCTGGCTTAAGAGGGCTGCTAGCTGAAAACTGATGCCGTTCACCTAGGGCTTCTGCCTGATGGGGAAAATGCAGCTCACCTGTGTGGGGAGGGTGCTCTCCAAGGTACTGAGCAGGTCCATGGAGTACAACTGGCCGTCCAGCACCTTCCCTAAGGCTCTGTGTCTAGGGTATGGCTGCTCTCCATGGTGCTGCAGACACAGCTCCTGCTTTGTGGAGCACCGGTCTGGTATCGGGGCGCCACTGTGTATGTATGCGTGTGCGTGTGTGTTTTCTCCACAGGCTGGGTTGGTTTATATTTGTAGTGTGTGTGTTCTCTCCACAAAATTAAAATTGAATTAATTGAAAATTATTCATTCATTAATACAATATTAATTACATACCTTCAGTTATAGAAAACAAAGAAGTAAAAGAGTCAGTCAAACTCATTAAAATAATGATAATAAGGTGTATACTACTAATTCCACAGCCCTTATATTTTACATTCAGATTCTGTCAGGTATGTAATACACCTCTGTGTGTTTGATCATGATAACTAGAACCACAGTACTGTTATTTTACATTCAGATTCTGTAAGGTGCATTTGACCAGAGCTGGTCTCCTTCTCTCTGCAGGCTGTCAGGCTGTCGAATCACAGAGAGAGGCTGTGATTCTCTGGCTTCAGCTCTACGCTCAAACCCCTCACACCTGAGAGAGCTGGATCTGAGCTACAATCACCCAGGAGACTCAGGAGTGAGAGCGCTCTCTGCTGCTAAACTGGACACACTTACACTGCTGTAAGTACAGAGAGTTTCCACACTGCACCTCATAGACACACTGCTGTAAGTACAGAGAGTTTCCACACTGCACCTCATAGACACACTGCTGTAAGTACAGAGAGTTTCCACACTGCATCTCATAGACACACTGCTGTAAGTACAGAGAGTTTCCACACTGCACCTCATAGACACACTGCTGTAAGTACATAGAGTTTCCACACTGCACCTCATAGACACACTGCTGTAAGTGCAGAGTTTCCACACTGCACCTCATAGACACACTGCTGTAAGTACAGAGAGTTTCCACACTGCACCTCATAGACACACTGCTGTAAGTACAGAGAGTTTCCACACTGTGTGTCACTCAGTCACTGTCTGTTTTGCTGTTCCTACAGTGTGGACCATGGAGGAGAGAGCAGGAACAAACCAGGACCCAGGAAATGTGAGTCTGTCAGCACTGAACACTCACTCCCTCCATTTCCTCTCCTCCCTGTCTCCGTCTTTCTTTCACATCTATTTTCAACTCTTTTTTTCAGTCCCACTCTTCACCATTTTCTTTTTCACGCTCACACAAAAGTCTGTCCATACATACAGTACTGTGTGTGTGTGTGTGTGTGTGTGTGTGTGTGTGTGTGTGTGTGTGTGTGTGTGTGTGTGTGTGTGTGTGTGTGTGTGTGTGTGTGTGTGTGTGTGTGTGTGTGTGTGGGTTTCTCATGGTCATTGAGTTTGGACATTTTGTGTTTGTTTGCAGACGGTGTTTACAAACATTCACCCATATTTAGACACCTATGCATAAACACACACACAAACAGCCCCACATACTCCAAACACACACATAAACACACTCACACAGAGGTGCCCACACATACAAACACAACCCTGTTTCTGTCTTTCTCTCACACACAGTCACACATAATGAGATGAATATTAATAATGATAATTAATCTCATTAATGTCTCTGGTCTGCAGATGGCTGTCAGCTCACACTGGATCCAAACTCAGCACACAGAGAGCTGTCTCTGTCTGAGGGGAACAGGAAGGTGAAATTCACATGGAGAAAGCAGCCATATCCTGATCATCCAGAGAGATTTGACCGCTGGCCCCAGGTTTTGTGCAGAGAGAGTCTGTCAGGACGCTGCTGTTACTGGGAGGCTGAGTGGAGTGTGCCTGAGGGGGGAGATGTTTATATAGCAGTGACATATAAAGGAATCAGCAGGAAAGGAGACGGTGATGACTGTGAGTTTGGAGGGAATAAAAACTCCTGGAGGCTGGACTGCTCTAAACAAAGATACTCTATCAGGCACAATAAGAATGGAACACGCATACCTGCCCCCCCCTCCCCCTACCGCAGAGTAGGAGTGTGTGATGATGATGGTGAAGGAGAGTGTGTGTACAGAGTAGGAGTGTGTGTGGACCGTCCGGCCGGCACTCTGTCCTTCTACAGCATCTCTGACTCTGACACACTGACCCTCCTGCTCAGATTCCACACCAACTTCACTGAACACACACCCCTCTGTGCTGGGTTTGGAGTGTGGGACCTTAACACCTCAGTGTCCCTGTGCCAAATGGAGTAGAGTCACACACACACACACACCCCTCTGTGCTGGGTTTGGAGTGTGGGAATCTAACACCTCAGTGTCCCTGTGCCAACTGGAGTAGAGCCACACCGACACACACACACACCCCTCTGTGCTGGGTTTACAGTGTGTGGGTATCACACCTCAGTGTCCCTGTGCCAACTGGAGTAGAGTCTCACTCACACAGACGCACACACACTGCTATACACTGCAAAATATATGCACACACACTCATTGTCTCAGATGTATCAACACACACCGGAACTGCTGCACACAAACACACCGATACAGGTGGAAACACAGTAAAAAAAACACTGCAGTTGACACTTCCACCCACACATAAACACACACACACACTCTCTTACACACACTCACCTATACATGCGTAGACACACAGAAAATGCATGTTCGCTCACAAAAACAAACGTACACATGCACACATTACATGCACACACACTGACATAAATATACAGTCAACCAAATTCTGTTTCATAGCTCACACACAAACAGTATTTTATATTTTTGTTTAACATATGTGCCTGTGGAAACACGCACAGATTTGTACATAGATACAGTAGGTAGGAATAGAAATAGGAGAGAGACACGGTTTCAGATGTCTCCAGTTTACCTCAGTACAAGTTCAATCCTGTATATAACAATATGGCTGTTTAGCAGGCTCATTTGAAGAACTATTGTGTAATCATATTTTATTTTATTAAAATCAAATTATATTATAAATGTTAAAGGTTTTTGTATGTAATTTTTTTAATGTAAGATATGAATATCACACACAACTCCTTGAACCTAACACCAACTGTACCACAGAGAAACAGCCCTGACTGTGCTGTGAACAAAAACAGTAGGGAGTTAGTGCGTCTCTGTGGAGCCTTAGGCCTCTACATGCTTAATGGCAGGATCAGAGGGGACTCTTTAGGGAGCTTCACTTACTGCTTAGCTCTTAGGGCTACTGTTGTCCACTATGCCATCACTGATATGGACCCCTCCGACATTATTGCATTCACTGTCAGACCACAGACCCCTTTTTACCACCACTGGCAAATCAATGTGCACCTGAACAGAACTGGAAAACCTAGGAATTAAAGGCATTTGTTCTTCAATCTGTAATTTAAGATAACCCCCAAAAAACTAACCAGAAATCTTCAATGCTAAAGAAAATGGTTTGATGATGAATGCAAATCCATGAGGGAGAAAATGAGACAATTATTACATTTGAAATATCACAATCACAGAACCCAGATTGTGAGCACAGAACCTCAAATGTGAGATGCTTAAATTGTCCAAGCATGCCTTAAAGTAAATTAAACAAAAATCATCCACAAAGCAATTGTACAACTTGAATAGGACAGCAATTTGCACTAGTTTTTGCGCTGGGGGGGGGTGTTGGCGATGGAGCCTATCCCAGCATGAATTGGGCAAGGTGCAGGGAGACACCCTGGACCAGGGGTCGGCAACCCACGGCTCGCGAGCTGCATGCAGCTTTTTGGCCCCCCTGCTGTGGCTCCCGCCAGTTTGGGGGGAAAAAAGTTCGAAAGAATTTATAAAAATTACATCAGCTATTTTTATATGTATTTACACTTTACTCTGAATGATTAAATTGAGTATTAATAAAACTAAAATTTTATTTCGCAAATATTAGTTTGTCCCAATAATGCGTCACACCCTGCATCCACCGCCAAAACCTCTCTTCCTGCAGGTGTCTTATCTTCAATTCCAGACCCCCAGTAAGCTAACCATGGATCAACCCAAAAAAAGAAAAGTCTTGGAGGAAAATGGAGTGTTTATTGTGTATATTTGCAGCGAGCAATCACCACTATGCAAACCGCATTTGGGGAAAGATTCGGTGAATTCAGAAAGGAAACACACTAACCTTCCTCGTGACGCCACTGGACATCGACCCATCACAGCTGAACATGTCATCGTTCACAGCAGTAAATCATGCCGATCTTGAAACTGAACTTGCCGACATAGCTGATAAAGTCTTATGGATGACCAAATTCAAAAAAGAAAAATCGCTGATCTGGAGGATGTAGCCCGACAGCGGGCTATTCTCGCTCAGGAGCACAAATGAAGTGAGATTGAGAGCCTCCCCAAAGCCGACAAACTATTATTTGACACGTGGAATGCCATTCCTGACACGTATGTAAACATGAAAAAGTATGCTTTTGGAGCCCTGTCCATCTTTGGATCCATATACTTATGTGAGCAGGTTTTCTCTAACATGAACTGCATTAAGCCCAAACACCGCTCTCGCCTCACTGATGACAGCCTGCAGTCCTGCATGAAGATCAAAGTCACATTTTACAGCCCCAAGACAAGAAGCTCTGCAGTAACGTTCAGAAACAGAAATCACGCTAAAAAGGTGAGAACAGTGTAATTTATGTTGTCATTTTTCTATAGCTATATTTTATCTGTTTTCGACACTGAGCTAATTTTACTTTATGCCCATGCAGGCTGAACGGTTGTTCGCTGCCCGCGGCGTGATGAAAAACAGAAGGGGAAGACGGTGTACGCTGAAATGGATTTAAGTCATAATTACGTACAGCTGTTTTCATGTTTATTCTTTTTATTTGAAAATTATCTGGCCACTGCTATATGTTTTATTTATTTTCAAAGTAGGATATTTCTATTTGATTAATTTTCCACAAGGAGAGGACTGAAATTGCCCTGCAAAATTGTTCTTTATTTTAACGTAGGCCTGCATGTACAAGTGTTGTGTTTTTATTCTCTTCAAACTGTTCATAAACAAAGTTCTTCTATATGGCCTTCTTCTATAACCATTTTATTTTACCAATATCATTGTAGTAAAACTATATAAAACTCCACATGGTTGGTAGGAGGGGCTAAAATGGCTCTTTTGATGTTGAAGGTTGCTGACCCCTGCCCTGGACAGATGAGCACTTCCAAAACCCAGGCAATCACATGCAAGCTCAACACAGGGATTGCTGCCCATTGTGCCTGCCCACTGAAACTGTGAGGCCACAGTGCTAACCACTGAGCCACCGTGCTGCCTGCAAATGGTACAGCTCAGTATATATTTCACAGTCTTGTGTCTCATTTGCAACCCCTAAAATGCATCAGTTAAACATGTTATTTAATCTGACAAACATATGTCAGTCGTGTAGTGGAATGGTTATGTTGCAGCAGGTCAAACTTAGTGATACCGGGTTTGATTCTCAGGTAGGCACTGCTGTTGTACCCTTAAGCAAGGCATGCGACCCAGATTGCTCCAATAAATATCCAGCTTTATAAACAGAAGTTTCTGTGCTTTAGGGCATCTGATAAACATAACTAAATCATAACTATCATGGCAACCCATTTTGTCTTGTGCCATTGAGGACAAGACTCAATATCAACAATTAAGTATCTGTTCTTCCAAATATTGTAATCAATTGTCCTGTTCATGTGCTGGTCCATAACAGACAGTGAAGAATTAATTGGCCAATAAGCGTAATTTGGCGCTTCAAGGGAGGTGATTGTTCTTTCGCCATTTTCATTGTGTTTGTCCAACCACGGGCAAAACATTTCTGAGAAGACTCTGACTCTGTTTCAAATCACCTGCCTACCTTTAGTCAGTGGGAATCAAAAGACGAAACTGATCAGTGTGTAGATCAGTGGTTTTACGTAGAGATGCTTCAATAAGCTGTGAAAAAACACTTGCCATTTTGTCCAGTGCTGATAGGAAAAAAAGAGACTCATATAGAAAACTGACAATGGTTTTAATTAAAACTTTGCATAGTTTGAAGTAGTTTACCATTGTTCTCCCAATTGTCTCAGATTGTCTTTAACTTAACCATTCTATATCAAGCAGACAACAGTCGCCTAATTGAAAATGCATACTGGCAACATAAAAAGTGAATTACGTCCGTTAGCAGTATTTCATGTTTTCTTCTAGATTCATTTTTTCTTCTCGATGCATCCAGATATCTTTAAGTAGTTTGAATATTTGTATTTTTACATCGTGAATAACCTACATTGATAAGGCAGAATGAAAAATGACAAATTTATGCTCCACAAGCATTTATTTCCAGGAATCAGAAAGGTATTTCAGAATGACTAAAGGGAGAGCTGAGGATAAAAAGACTAAATAAGCATTTGATAGCAGCTATAACTCTACTGAGGGTGAATAATTGGATATGTGGTTTAAGTTTTTTTTTCAGTTGGGCTATTTAGAAAAAATGTAATGCACATAATACACATGACTAAAAATGTAAGTTTCTTGGTAACTTATATGGAAGGTGCTAACATAGTGATAAACATTACTTATTTACATACATTTGAAGATGTAATACTGATGCAAAAATGCATGAATGATCATATTCTTGAATCAAAGATACAGGCTAATAATTCTTGGGAAACCACCCAATGTACTTCAAAAACCCATGAAACAAACACATGAGCACCACTATTGCACCTGATGTAATGAAGTATTGATAGGGAAAGAATAAACAACTGGTCCCATACACTGACTCAGAACACAAGGTTTCTAGGTATAAAAATTTTTTGTGTAATTTAACCTTCTCAAAGGCCAATGCTGCATCTATAGAGATGAGTTAGAGGAGGGGTGTATGTGCTGTTTAACAGAGGTACATGTGAGAAAAAGAAAACGATAGGAAAATGTGAATGATGTTGGATTCACTCTCCATGCCCAACCCTAGGAGAGACGGTCACTCTGAGCTGCAAACCTGACCCTGAAGTATATTGCAACACTTACAATGAAAATGATGTTTTTAACTGGTATCAACAGAAAGCTAAAGACAGCATTAAACTACGCTGATCTACTTAACAGATAAGCATAGCTCAGGGATTCCTGCCCGCTTCAGTGGCAGTAGAGTTTATTATGGGAGTGAGTTCACTCTGACCATCAGTGGAATCCAGGCTGAAGATGCAGGAGATTACTACTGTCAGAGTTACCACAGTGGCCCTGTGTTCACACAGTGATAGAGAGCCGTAAAAAAACCTCCCTCAGTCAGACTGCACAGAGACTGCACTGCTGCAGCTGGGACCTACTGCAGGTGCTGAGGGGGGAGGCACTGACCCGGGACACTGAGGAGTTCTGCTCCAGCACACTGAGCTTCAGTGGTTCAGTTATAACTCTCTCACACTCTGTATACTGACACAGTTGTAGCTGCAACTTAAACACAGCTCCACTGGTTCACTGAACTCCAAAAATAACACTCATATACTGACATTGAATTCAATTGTCAGAATATCCAAGCCAATTAATGACAGCTGGGGGAAATTCAAATGGCAGTGTTAAAAACATTCTAAAAATTCTGAACTTCCCAGATGAATGAGTCTCAGTTAATGAAAAGTATTTGTTATGATAAATGCTTTGACTGTAAAGCAGTTGTATGTAACATGTTCCAGGATATAGTCACAGTGTTCACCAGACAGGACAGTCCAGAGTACTCTACCTGTTAATACCTATACCTGTTAATAACTATTATTCATCATTATAATGTAAATGTATTAGTATTAAGATTTATATTCATGTATTATATTTATTACTTTATTAATTTTGTAATACGAATATTATAATTTTGTAATTGTATATATTTTACTTGGCTATGTACCACTCTTCCTAGATATGCTATTATGACAGATTTAATGAATAGATTTGCTGTAGCATTATTGATAAGTGCACTTTTCGATTTGTTGATGACTGTATCCAATCCTTGTACGTCGTTTTGCATAAAAGTGTCTGCCAAATGAGTAAATGTAAATGTGAATGTACTCTCCCCATCATGTCACACAAGCTGCCATTACACACACTGACTACAGGAGGGAGACAGACCCCATATGTTGCTCATAATACAAGTGCATCATAACAGAGGAGACCCGAAGCTGCTGAGACACACTGTCTGAAATATACTGTGATACTGTGTGGTACATGTACTGTGTGATACATGGAAAAAAAAAATGGTATCAGGCTGAGATGCATGCTACCAAGGAAAAAAAAGGACTGAGACTCAAACACAAACAGGTATCGAAAAGATTAACAAAAATTACACATAAAGTACAGTCGACCCCCGCTTCTTCGGACTTCACTTCCCCGGACTTTCAATTGTCCGGACAACGTCCGGGGTCCGGACGATTGTCCGATGCGGCCGTGTCTGTAAGAGCAGAGCTCTTACAACAGCTGATTTAAGACTGCGGAATTCTGAGTCAGCTGCAGACACAGCACTAATGACACAGAGGGACAGCGTCACACACCTACAGTACAGAGAAAATATGACATCGTCCTGTGACAGTACTCAATTTTCAATGTCCGGACTTTTTCAATGTCCGGACATGGCCCAGTCTGTATTAGTCCGAACAAACGAGGGTTGTCTGTACACTGCTCTGGGTACACCCCTCCTCTTATTTACCTTCTTCTTCTTCTTCTTCTTCCATTTCTTTAGTCAGCTGATTATGGTCCTCCATCTCGTCAGCACTTCACAAAAGTAGGTCCCCCGCGGGAAGAGGTGGATGGTCAGGCAGATGAGGGAGACAATTACAGCGAACACCAGAATCCAAAGCTCCAAGGCCATTCTGCTGGGATTGAGGTACATTCTGCAGAGACAGGCATCTTGTGAGAGCACCGTTCACAACCAGCCACAACTTATTATTTTAAGATTGCTTCAAGATGGGAGAAAGCTCAAATTCACTTGGGCCCATCTCAAACGACTGTACTGTCCTCTCTTTGTACCAGACACCGTACTCTGCAACATCACCATGTAAATTACAATCACATAAAATACTTGTTTGCAACTAAATAAACCATTATTGACTTACCTAACAACAAGGCAAATCAAGCGCCTTTGGTTTTTATGGAAAGGTACCATTTCATGTAAAGGTACCCCTTAGATCTGCCACCACAATGCCCAGGATAATGCAGTGTTTTAGCTGAGCTACTAGCAAAATGTATTTAGTGCAGAACTGGCTATATTGAAGGAATCAATTCCATTATTTAATCTGCCAACTTCCCACCTTTGAGGACTTCTCTGTAGAGAATATCCTTCTTGTTTGGAACACAGTCCTAATCTCATTCATCTGCTTTTAACATGCACTGATTTTCTGACTTCAGAATTATAGGCCAGAGATGTCAAGCTTTATGATATGATTCACATTTACATCTATTCATTTTGCAGACGCTTTCATCAAAAAGGTGTGTCTAAATGAATGTGGATGTGGTTTGGGGTCAGCACTTCCAGATCATTGGGATCCTCTGATACTGTGGTAATGGGGCGGTTGTTTAGAATTGCCTCCACTTCACATAGGACAGTATGCAGACCGTCACCATCACGGGTTTACTGATGAAGAACAGAACAAAGAATTTGTCTCACCATTCTGATGAGCCTTTCCCACACTCCACCGTGATGAGAAGCCGCTGGGGGATTAAAACTCCATTTAATCCCCTCCTGAAGTGGGGAATTTTGGATTTTATTTTGGTTCCAAGTTAAGAGCGCTTCCTTCAGTTCTCTTCTTGTACCGACTAAGTTTGTTCCATTTTCAGAACGGATGTGTGTTACTTGGCCTCTTCTGCATACAAACCTCCTTAAAGCATTAATGCATGAATCTGTATTGAGTGAGTGAACCACCTCCAGATGCACTACTCTGCTGGACATACATGTGAATATGACTCCATATCCTTTGGCAAGGCTTCTTCCTCTTTTAGTCTCAATGGGCCCAAAATAATCTACACCCACATTACTGAAGGGTGGGAGATCCAAACAAGTCTCTCCTGTGGTAGATTTGCCATTTTCTGTTCTCCTGTCTTACCTCTAACACGTCTACATACCACACATTTAGATATGACCTTACAAGCTGCAGAGTTGCCATTTGTGATCCAGTATTTCTTCCTGAGTTGTGAGAGAATATGATTTCTACCACTATGTCCTGCTTGTTCATGTATATGGTGAAGGATGAGGGTAGAAATGTGAAGATCTTCTGGCAGAATGATGGAACGTTTGGCCTCCTCAGGCATAGCTGACCTGTTCAGTCGTCCTCCTACTCTTAAAACTCCATCTTCCATCGCTGGATCCAGTTTGTAAATGCTGCTTGCTTTTGCCAGAGTTACAGCCTGCCCACCCAATGTGGCCTTGAAAGCTTGCGTCTTGTCATACATCCCCTGGCTCTGACCTTCTTAAATTTCATCCAGTTTCAGAAGCAAGATAGCAGCAGGCCTGTAGGATTTCGACCTTCCTTGATAACTGTACTGGATACAGCAGGGTTCCTTTAAACCTCAGGGTCATCCATGGTGCGTGAGAGGCAGTCCATGGTGTCCAAAGGCCATTTTTTTCTGCCTTCCATAGAAATTCTGGGCCATGGATCCATCTTTCACACTTCAAAAACAGATTTGCACCCATTCCTCTTGACGTATCATCTGCTGGATTGTGTCCACGTACCTCCACTGTGATGTGTCGGTGTTGTCTCTTATCACAGGGATTCTATTAGCCATGAAAGTGTGAAATCTTGTGTGCTCATTTGCAATATACTTCAGCACTGACTGACTATTAGTCCTAAACATTGAGCCATCCAGCCTTAGCTGTAACTCCTTCCTACTCTAACAGATAGCACTGCAGCAGTGAGCTCCATATGTGGGATGGTCATCTGTTTGAGAGGGGCTGCTCTAGCCTTTCTCATCATGAACACCACATGTACTTTATTCTTGCCATTAGTTTGTCTCAGATAGCTTGCTGTGCCATATCCCTGTTGACTGGCATCAGAGAAGTGATACAATTGTGCATGTGTGATAGTCCCAAACTCTGGTGGTTTAATACAGTGAGCTACTCTGAAGTCTGCCAACCTTTCAAGATCTGTTATCCATTTTCTCCATTTTTCAGACATGGTTTGAGGAATTCCCTCATCCCAACTGTGACTCGTCTGCAGAGCTCTTGAAGTAGCAGCTTAGCGTAAAGTTAATGGAGACAAGAATCCAAGTGGATCATAAATTGAGCTCACTGCTGACAGAATACTTCTTCTGGTGTGTGGTCTCTCTTTGTCAGTAATGGTTAATTTGAACATGTCGCTCTCCACACACCACAACAATCCATGTGCTCTTTCTGTGGGTAGTTTGTCTCTATTTAGATCCAGCTCTTTTCCCTCTGTGGCACGGTCCTGCTTTGGAATACATGGGAGCTCAACACGGCTGTTGCTCACCCACTTGGTGAGGTGAAATCCTCCCCTGTGACATAGAGAAGTGAGTTCTGTAGCCAGCTGCATGGCTTCCTGGTCTGATGGCATAGCTTTCAAACACTCATCTACATAGAAGTTTCTCCTCATGGTGTCTGTTACCTCTGGCTGGAAACAGCTTTCATTGTCCTTGGCAGTTTTTCTCAGGGCAAAGTTTGCACATCTTGGGGATGATACTTCTCCAGAAAGGTGCTCCAACATGCGATGATCTATAGGCGGTTCATTAACATTACCTTCAGGCCACCACAAAAAAGGCAGAAGTCAACATCAGAGTCTGATACTCTGACTTGACGAAACAGTGCCTGTATGTCTGCCATTATTGCTACGGGGTCTTGACGGAACCTTGAGATGACTCCAATAAGTGTACTTGGTCAAATCAGGACCCTGCAGGAGCTCAGAGTTCAGTGATGAGCCTTGGAAAGCTGCACCACAGTCAAACACCACTCTGATTATCTTCTTCTTAGGGTGGTATACACCATGGTGTGAAATATACCATACTTTACCATCTGTTCTTTTCAGCTCTTCTTGTGGCACCACTTCAGCGTACCCCCTTTGAATGACCTCTGTGAGGAATTCTGTGTACTCCTTCTGAAATTGTTTGTTCCTTTTGAATTTCCTTTTCAGGCTTAAGAGATGCTGTTTTGAAATATGGTAGTTATTACGCATGACTGTACCATCCTTTCTGAAGGGTAAGTTTAGACTATAATGTCCATCTTGCAGTTTGATTGACTCCTCTGCAATCTTTACAAACCTTTTGTTCTCCATTGCCATGTCAGGCTTGTCCTCTGATGACTTCTCATTGAAGTCATGATTGTAATATTTGATCAACTGCTCTTCCAAGTTTGAAATGGAGATTCTATTGAAAGTGATTGTGTGACAGCTAATCTTGTCTGCGATGTTATTGCTTCTGAGAGGACCATTAACAACCCCCTCTCAGAGGCACATTATCAGCCATAAGCTCATTAACAATGTTCATGCGTTGGGTAAGATGGGACATTTTTCCTGTTCTAGAAGCACGCATTTGCGCTGTTTTCTCTACCAAGTCCTTTCCTGATAAACCGTGTTGCTGCATGTTTGAATTTGAATCTGAATCAGAAGCATCCATTCCACTCCACAAATGAATTGTATTTATATTTCTTTTCAAGAAAAAACAGTTCAAATGAATGCAGTTCAAATCCAATAACGATTCAGTTTCAATTTCAATGTGATTGATGCGTTGATGTAATAACTCTGTTTATTCCCGAATCAGTCACTGCCCATTCCTTTGTTCAATAGATATGGTGGGAATTTATTCCTACAATGAATTCCAACAGTGCAGTCCACAAAGCTGAATAAAGTATGAAACAGCCAGCCAATCACTTTTATTCCAGTAAGCATTTATATCAGTCAGCTCACAGTGTATTACATACCGAGTCCGTCCTTTAATTCTCTGCTTTTTTCCCTCCGAGCCTCCTTTGTTGTGCTGTGAATGACACATGCTTTTCAAACAATCCAAATAAAGTCCAATGTACAGTCCAATGCTTCAGGTAATCCACAAAAAATTTTTACTTTTGTAGCGGCTAAAATGTTCCTTCCTATTTTCCAATGTTCCTAAGCCACTCTTGGCTGGATGAATACTGGTTGAATACACAGGTTTCTGACGCGTGTGTCTAAACGAAATTTATAAATACGATTGTCGGGGAAAAAATGATTTATTGGAGAACATAAAAATAACCAAATGCTTTACTGAAAACACTAACAAACAAAAGATGATTAAATTCTAAATTTACAGGGTTTCCTGTCCTTTCAGTAAGCTCCTATACAGTTATGCACGCATGAACACACAAGTTCCAACAGTACACACGAGCACACGGTCAAAACTTTTATGTGCATAAACCAGCAATCATCTGAGATCTGGGCAGCACACACCTTTATACCCTCACTTCACCTGTAGGGGGCATATGATTAACAGTAGAAAATAATATAAACATAACCAAATTTACACTATAAAGTCAACAGATATATAATAATATATAGTATGGCTCCTACACTGCTGCTGCTGAAACTGAAACAACTACTACTAGTAAAGGTAAAAATGTAGAGATATTAATCTTTATGAAAATATTTCTTTCAACATACACACACAATAAATATACACCAACCCAGCCTGTGGAGAGAACACACACACTATAAATTTGGACCAACCCAGTCTTTGGAGAGAACACACACACTATAAATACACAACAATGTAGTCTTTGGAGAGGACATACACACTATAAATATGCACCAGCTCAGGGGGGTATTTCTGAAAGGGGGTTTAACTAACCCTGAACTGTGAGTTGAATAAACCAGATGTGGCATACCCTGAGTTTTCAGTTCCAGAACAGCAGATTAGAATTAGCTCAATCAGCTCTGAGTAGGTTGTACCTGATTGACCTGCGTTCACAGTCAAAGTAAAAATCCATTTTCAATGAAGCCCAGGTTAAAGGATTCACTATGATAACAAGTGAGAGAGCAAGTGCAGAGGTTTGTATATGTATTTATATACAGTACTCCATATTTCACTTTGCATGTTCACAGTCTAATTTTATGTTAAGTTCAATGAGGATTTGGAACATTGTCCTGTAAAAAATTTCACTTACCCTTTGCAAATCTATTGCTGAGTGAGACATGGACAGAGCCTGGATAATTGGCTTCAACACTTGTAATGATGTGGGCTGCATCACATATTATTATAACAGGCAGAAGAGTAACAGTAAGAGTAACAGCAGTTGCCTTGCTAAAAAAACAAGGGAAATACATAACATATTAGGGCTGTATAAAATGCTATTATTTGACAACAGAATTGTAGCCAACCTTTTTCAAACACAGCTTTGAATGTCTGTGGTGTGAAGTCTCTTTTGGCCTGCTGTTTCAGGAAATTTCCTGTAATTGTCCTGATATCGTGTTTTTTCCTCGGACAGGAAATGGGCGACATTCTAATGTGTATTGCATTATTGAGTGAGTCATTTGTATGCACTAGTGAAAGCAGTTGTAGAATTCTTGATGACTCGCCCCCCTTTCGACTCCAAGCCCAAGTTTATTCTTTTCTATATCCCTTCTCAATAAACTCATTTTAAATGCTATACCGTTGTCTGAGAGTTCATACTACTGAATTAAAGTAAAATATTGGCATATGCAGCCATATACGTATACATATTCTCTGACATACATCCGAGTTCCGTTCTGACCAACCAGTTGCATCTTGAAAATGGACGTAAGTTGGACGTACGTTAGCATGGCAAGTAGAAGAACATGTAGTTCTACACAATGCCGGGATATTGTCTGACAGTCACTATCGTACTCACGCAGCCATGGTGGACGTACTACCAAGAGGAATATATAAGATTACACCAACACAGCCTCTGGAAAGAACACACACACACACGGGGCTGTCACGGTGAAGGAATTTCCTGTGTGGTAATTTAGGGTAGCTCAGCAGCGCGATTATCACCATTTTTTGTTTGTTTTTGCATATTACTTAATTTATCTAGATTATAGTGCTATAAAGGTTGAATAGCACAAATCCAAAAATCAGGTCCCTAATCTGAAAATCCAAAATTATGCTTTAGACAGTGTGGCCATTTTTTATTCTCACACATTCAAAGTAGTTGACATTGATGAGGTAAAGAATCCAACTATTGTTGCTTCTATCACAGTGTAGATGGTTTTCGGTGCTTTCTGTGCACAGCTTTCAGTGTAAATGGATAATGATAGATAACAGATAATTAGGCTGTTTCACTAGCAGGGAGTTCAGTAGGTTAGTTAAACCTTACTTAAACAGAATCCAGCATGTTAAAGTGGCTGAAAGGGCTGTACAGACCTTTAAGAACAGAATGACAGAGATGGATGGATCACTGGAGATGTGGCTCTGCTCTTCTCTTTTTAGTTACTGTAATATCCCACAGTTAGTCACAGGAAACTCCCCAGCAGAGCTCCTTTTACAGAAGCACCGTAGGACTCACCTGGATTTATGGTGCCTGAGCCTTGAGGAAAAGGTGTGCAGGGAGCAGTATGTGTGTGCAGGGGGCAGTGTGTATGTACACGGGGCAGTGTGTGTGTGTGCAGGAAGCAGTGTGTGTGTGCAGGGGGCATTGAATGTGTGCTGGGGGCAGTGTGTATGTACACGGGGCAGTGTGTGTGTGTGCAGGGGGAAGTGTGTGTGTGTGTAGGGGGCAGTGTGTATGTGCAGGGGGCAGTGTGTGTGTGTGTGCAAGGGGCAGTGTGTGTAGGGGGCAGTGTGTGTGTGCGTGCAGGGGGCAGTGTATATGTGCAGGGGGCAGTGTGTGTGTGTGCGCAAGGGGCAGTGTATGTGTACATGGGGCAGTGTGTAAGTGCAGGTAACAGTGTGTGTGAACAAGGGGCAGTGTGTATATGTAAGGGGCAGTGTATATGTGCACGGGGTGGTGTGTGTGTACAGGGGGCAGTGTGTGTGTGTGCAGAGGTGTGCTGCACGTCCTCTCGAGTGCTTTTCCCTCAGATTTCAGCTTTTCAATCTCAGCTCAAACATTTTGCATTCCCTGTAAGTTTCATGCCCAGTAACTGCAGTTGAATTAAATTTGTGTTCGCCACTCAGACTCAGTCCTGGGGATCCACTGTGAATGTTGTTTATTGTTATAAGAAAAGGATTGATCAATTTAAGCATTTAAAATCCACATCATTTTAGCTCAAATCAATAAATCAATATAGAGCAGGTCTGACTCGTTGCCATTTGTTCTGTCACTAACCTCATTTTTCACAAATAGTTTAGTTTTGGTAACTTGATGACCACAGTTTAAGCATGACGTCACACCACTTATGACAAGTCTATAATTTATTAAATGTCATTATATGATACAAATCATTTTCCATGTAGCAGAATAAGATTCAGCAGTTGATCTGGCTGATTGAAAGTCCTGTGTGTGAATAAAGGCCGGTTATTCTTTGTGGTGTTCTTAACCATTTTAACATAATGTGGCCTTCAAATTGTGTCCCATTAAAATTATTCACCAAGTATTTATTGTAGGAGTTGCCATTTTGTCCAGCATTCAGTGAATTTCCTGCACATAGACTATTTTAAGAACCTCGCCCATTTCCAGTCCCAAGAAAAAACGCGACTACTGGATTTCGGGGAAAGGATCCCACCCAATATCAAAATCTAGGTAAAACCAAAAGTATTAAAAATATAAGAATAAAAAAGTTACGGAAATGATATTTTAAAGTCAAGAACCGATGAGAATGGATTAAAAAGGAATAAACTGAACGCTGTAAGTACAGGATTACTTTATTTCTATTCTGCCATGGGGGGGGGTTATTGACTGCGGTAAAGTTAGTTTTATGTTTAATATTCGATATTCGGCCAGTAAGTAGGTAAAGCCACGATGGTGTGTCGTGCTTAAAATACATCTGCATTTATATAATATAATTAATGTAGGATTAGCTATAATGTCTCTGCACAGTCTTCCAGTAAGATCCTACTAAAATTCCAAAGTGTTTTGTATGGGGAGCAATGTAAATAATGAGAAGTGCCAATAGATCTGGTGGAAGACCTGCAAATTGAAAGTTGAAATCTAAGACTGAGCTGGTTCATTCACGGATGGACGGCCGCCATGCTGCAAGTTTGAATAAAAGACTCTTACTCTTTCTTCAACCTCGTTTCCCTCTTCAACGTGAACATTGTTTGTGCTGACTTTTTTAATTCACAAAATCAGAACAGTATAAAGATATGACAAACAGCAGGATACATATAAGGTACAGATATGCTTGGGGCATGCAAACAAAATATTTACAAAGAGAATGAGGCACAGGCTGTACGTGTTTTAACAGCTTTGGGATGTTTGCAAGTTTCCAGCATTTTCAAATACTGACAGAATGTCACTTTAAAAGGAAAAGATGTTTTTTTGTGCTGTCTTGGACGGCTTCTGCATTGAAGTTGCCCTCAAGCCGGGTCAGTCTATTCTGATTAAGAGTGGGGTGAGGACTCGATTCGGATACTGGCATGGGGCAGAAGCCTATCCATCCTCTGTGCTATTGACTTACGTGTCAGTTTTTGTTGTACTGAGTATACATTTAATGAGGAAATTGGGTCTCGACATGTTTTCAATTGCTGGATGGTTTTTGTTTTATTAAAGAGAAATAATTTTATATCTAACAATTAGTTATTAATTAACAATCTAATAATTTAATATCTATTGAAGCTAAACTATTTATTGCAGACCTTGGGACAGTAGAATTATACCTTCCTTGAACATATAAAAATTCAATCTTATTGAGCTTGAAATAGGGGAGGGCTCTTGTCTTTAAGGGGTGAGCAGTGGGGGACCACATGCTGTGTGGTCCCCCACTGTGTACTGTGTGCTTTCTTTATGAGCGATCAAAATGAGTGGTGTGTTTTTCTTAGTAGGTGATGGCTAACTTATGGGCTGTGTATAATTTAGAACGGGCCATTGTACATTTTACATTCTTTGCTTAATGAGTGACTAACGAGTGGTGTGTAATTTAGTTTTCCCGGGATCTGCACAATACTGTTTGTGTGCTTTTTTTGAGTGTTATTTCATGTGTCTTGTATGGTTGTAATGTAATGATTTGGGATATGCAAATGCTAGTGTCTAATTATTACAAATGTATTGGTGGTTAAGCTGATTACTAATCGTCTAATCAGTTAGTGTTGCCCCCCCCTTTTTTGTTTTAAATGCATGGTGTTCTGTGTGGGTATCACTGCTAAAGGGAATTTGATGCACAAACCCCTTCTGCTCATTTCTATTATAAAGAGTTCTTGTGTTTCCCTTTGGCTTAAACTTCCAATAAACTAAAATAGTGACTTTCATCTATTGTGAGATTTTCCTCATTACCAGTCCTCCCTGGTTATAAAAGGTGGTGGCAGCGGTTAACGCTGTCCATAATCTTTCCTACATAGGATAAGATACATTACACACTTAGTATACGAAGCTGCTCTCATTGTTGTGAAGAAAATTGGAAAAGCGGTGTTTAGGAAGAGAGAACTTTTTTTTTTTTAAATCACCTGGAATTAAGTTTTACACACATGTGTTCGCATTATAAACATGTCACTTGTTACAGTTTTATAATGTAGTAATTTGGTACAGCCAATTTGACTTTGTAGATTCATTCGAACTTTCATCAAGCATTACACATTTCTGTGTTTCAGATCAAACAGAATAAATAATACGTTTTACAAACACCGTTCAGGATTCATGTACACAGCAAAGTAAGGAAGTAACGTCTGACTCAAACAACCCTAAATATTGTGGATTGCATCCGTGTTATAATTAATTTGGACTTCCCTATCTGTACAGATATCCGTACGGGTACAGTTGGGTATGTCATTTTAAATGTGACGTAAAGTTGGCTTCATATTGGACATTCTGCACACATTCATGTTTGGGTTGTCAGTACATTTCAACAACACTAGCTATAATCTGAATAACCCAATGTTCCTGTTTGAATGAGGACACAATCGTAACTACACCAGAAAATATATGTTTATAATTATTTATACAGTTTACTGCATTAGTTTAATGATTGAAGTAATATATGGGCGATAAAAGTACTGCTCCTTGAAACTGGGTTTGAGATGATATTGAAATGGTTGTAATGTGGATGATATTAATCTCAACACAAAGACCGTTCTTAATGGGACTCTCCTGATATTTTACTACAGCAAATAGATTTAGAATTGTTAAATGGTTATATTTCAAGGAATTTCATCTGTATACAAAATTCAGTATCTTCCCATCTCTATGAGGTAGAGATTATGAAGCCTGTTTTATTCCTAAGGGCAATATATGTGTTTCTTATTACACCACATCGATTTTGAAGAAAAAAATAGCGGATAGGGTATAGTTTAAAGAATGTTAATACAAAAACCATCAGTAGCTTCCCATCCAGAGATCTCAAGCCAAGTGGATTTACAAGAACACACAATGGATTTTGGTATATAAAAAACAACATCTTTTTAATAGATATTTTTATGTAGATTCAATATATTCCAAACCATATCAGATGGATCTCAAACCCTTTATATGTGAAAGAACACACAACAGAACTCTTACTACATCCAATGCAAATCTGAACATCGTAGTAAATGAAATGCTAAAACAACATGAATTTTCAACATATCCTTATATGACAACAAAAGAAAAAATCAGCTATTTATTGTTTTTACATTAACCTCTTTGGCAGAAGTGTGGCTTGCTTCAGTCTTCAGGCAGCCATTGCAATGGATAGTTTGAAGCACAGGAAGTGTTTGCCAAATGCTGAAAAAAGGGCAGAACAGTTTTGCTCCTATCCCAACCTTACAGACAATAGTTTATAAAATGACGAACAAGCTGCATGAGGCTGAGGTTTGGAGCATTTCTTCAGAATCATTTGTAATGTAATTCCGGTGAATTTGGTTATCAATAATTCAACCTGAGCGTAGTTTCTAAAGTTCTTCATCTAATGTCCTATTAATGTATAGGAAAGCAGAAGATTCTGTTCCCTGGATGCTGTTGATTCTGTTGTAACATGAAAAGGATGATGTAAAACAATATTCGCTATTGGTTGAAAATAATCGCCTTCAAAACTCCAAACTGTGACCCTGCTCTTCACTAGATGCATGTCGAGAAGCCCGATATGTATCGGGGGAAAAGCATGTAAGTTGTGCATGATGTCTAGATTCCGCCCTTAGTGTAAATATTGAGATGGGTTGTCAAGAAAAAGCATATGACTTAAATGTGGACCTACAAGGATCATACAACTGTTATGTAGGCTATACACAGACTGGTCATTGTTCTGCCAGGTAAAGTTTACAAATGAAACTGTTTCCCACAGAATTCCATTCTGATGTTTAAATTAAAAGGTGAGAACTGATCCATCTCACAGTACCACTGATGGCAAAACTGCTTAAAATCTAAATGCTGATGGCGAAGAGTGCACTGAGTGGCAGCCATTGTCCCTTTCCCTATTCCACAGTCAATCTCATCGGCACTACCCAAACAGTTGTAACATGGTGTAAAACTGTGTCATATCACTGCAGGGTTATTGCATGTGTGTTCACTTTTAAGCCACGTGATTTTTCTTGGGAACCTGTCGATACACCCAGATACAATGCCAAAAGATTTCATCTTCTTGTACCCACCACAGGTAGTTTGGACCCATGGAATAGGAGGTGTGTTTTTCAAACCCAGCTCCCTGCTGCCTCAGTTCACAAAGCAATGGCATTACCTCATATCTTTTTGTCCATATTTTAGTTTTATAGTCTGCCTCATAATTCGGTAATCATATAGTTGGCCAAAGCAAAATTTTATGATGCAAAAGGCTGCAGGAAAATGATGAGTTTTATAGGAAGCTCTGTCTCCATGTGCTGTGAGTCAGAGCTGCACTAAGAGGATGAGGTTAACTGGAAGCTCTGTCTCCATGTGCTGTGAGTCAGAGCTGCAGTAAGAGGATGAGGTTAACTGGAAGCTCTGTCTCCATGTGCTGTGAGTTAGAGCTGCAGTAAGAGGATGAGGTTAACTGGAAGCTCTGTCTCCATGTGCTGTGAGTCAGAGCTGCAGTTAGAGGATGAGGTTAACTGGAAGCTCTGTCTCCATGTTTTGTTAACAGGGTCCAGATGGAGAGAGCAGGGTCACCTGTACCCAGCTGTCTGTCAATGAAGAGTGACAGTTCAATGGATCCACTACCTCAACTGAGAGGAGAGCCTTTGGCTGATCAGAGGTAAGTAAACAGGGTGATATTTATGCTACAGCTTCATCATGGCGGTCTCTTATTGGGCACAGCCTGGTGTAGGTGGGGCAGGGGCCCAGCTGGGGGGTCGTGATGGCTGCACTGGGCCAAGAAAGTGGCCCAAGCCTTCAGGCTGCCGAACGCTTCAAATGAGCTGAAGTTCGGAACCATGGAAAGCCTTTGAATTTGTGTCAAAGGGAGTCGAATTGGAAAGTTACACTTGAGTTTCGAAAACACACATTCTGACATCAACACCAAATTGCTGCATTGATTGGCTAGGTGTGAAAATTGTTCACTGTTTATGCATTACAGAGATTGTACAAATCTGTCTCCTTGTGCTCTGAGTTAGAGGTGCAGTAAGAGGATGAGGTTAACTAGAAGCTCTGTCTCCATGACCTGTGAAATGAAGCTGCAGTAAGAGGATAAGTTTAACTGGAAGCTCTGACTCCATGTTTTGTTTACAGGGTCCTGGTGGAGAGAGCAGGGTCACCTGTACCCAGCTGTCTGTCAATGAAGAGTGACAGTTCAATGGATCCACCACCTCAACTGAGAGGAGAGCCTTCAGCTGATCAGAGGTAAGTAAACAGGCTGATATTTATGCTACAGTTTCATCATGGCGGTCTCTTATTGGGCACATCCTGGTGTAGGTGGGGCAGGGGCCCAGCTGGGGGGGAGTTACACCTGAGTTTCTGAAACACACATTCTGACATTGATGCCGAATTCCTGCATTGCTTGGCTACGTGTGAAAATAGGCAGGGTCTCAAGACTTCTTAAAGCCTATCTTTCTTCTCTTGGACAAATCTTTCTCCAACAATAATGCAATAATTATTACATAATACATGAGCTACAGTTGCAGTAAGTTGATGAGTTTTAAAGGATGCTCTGTCTCCATGTGCTTTGAGTTAGAGCTGCAGTAAGAGGATGAGGTTAACTGGAAGCTCTGTCTCCATGTGCTGTGAGTTAGAGCTGCAGTAAGAGGATGAGGTTAACTGGAAGCTCTTTCTCCATGTGCTGTGAGTTAGAGCTGCAGTAAGAGGATGAGGTTAACTGGAAGCTCTGTCTCCATGTGCTGTGAGTTAGAGCTGCAATAAGAGGATGAGGTTAACTGGAAGCTCTGTCTCCATGTGCTGTGAGTTAGAGCTGCAATAAGAGGATGAGGTTAACTGGAAGCTCTGTCTCCATGTGCTGTGAGTTAGAGGTGCAGTAAAAGGATGAGGTTAACTGAAGGCTCTGTTTTCATATTGTCCTCGTAGGGTCCGAGGATCCTGTGAACTAAAAAAGAAGAGTCCACGCATGGTGAGATATTGTATATATTCTATGTGTTGTAATGCTTTATTTAGGGGCTCTTTTCTCTAATAATAGTTCTTGTGTTAATTCCTTTTGATATTTCTAGTGTTGGTTTCTGTCATTGTTATTTGTTGAGAGTAAAAGACAATAGAATTCAGTATTTGCTTGCACTAATCAGCTACCAGTGTGCTATTGTTTTTAAATCTGTGTACACACATTAGTTGTCATGACTGTTTCATTTTCAGGTGAAAACATCTGAAATCAATCAAGCATTCAAAAATTTTGTTTTGGTAGGTTTGTCCACCTCCACCCTCTGGGAATGACATGTTAAACATTCACTTTGACATGATCCCATTCCCCCTCACCCTCTGAGAATGACATGTTAAACATTCACTTTGACATGATCCCATTCCCCCTCACCCTCTGAGAATGACATGTTAAACATTCACTTTGACATGATCCCATTCCCCCTCTCTCTCTGAGAATGACATGTTAAACATTCACTTTGACATGATCCCATTCCCCTCACCCTCTGAGAATAACATGTTAAACATTCATTTTGACATGATCCCATTCCCCTCACCCTCTGAGAACGACATGTTAAACATTCACTTTGACATGATCCCATTCCCCCTCACCCTCTGAGAATGACATGTTAAACATTCACTTTGACATGATCCCATTCCCCCTCACCCTCTGAGAATGACATGCTAAACATTGACTTTGACATGATCCCATTCCCCCTCACCCTCTGAGAATGACATGTTAAACATTGACTTTGACATGATCCCATTCCCCCTCACCCTCTGAGAATGACATGTTAAACATTCACTTTGACATGATCCCATTCCCCTCACCCTCTGAGAATGACATGTTAAACATTCACTTTGACATGATCCCGTTCCCCCTCACCCTCTGAGAATGACATGTTAAACATTCACTTTGACATGATCCCATTCCCCTCACCCTCTGAGAATGACATGTTAAACATTCACTTTGACATGATCCCATTCCCCCTCACCCTCTGAGAATGACATGTTAAACATTCACTTTGACATGATCCTGTTCCCCCTCACCCTCTGAGAATGACATGTTAAACATTCATTTTGACATGATCCCATTCCCCTCACCCTCTGAGAATGACATGTTAAACATTCACTTTGACATGATCCCATTCCCACTCACCCTCTGAGAATGACATGTTAAACATTCACTTTGACATGATCCCATTCCCCCTCACCCTCTGAGAATGACATGTTAAACATTCACTTTGACATGATCCCATTCCCCCTCACCCTCTGAGAATGACATGTTAAACATTCACTTGGACATGATCCCATTCCGCCTCACCCTCTGAGAATGACATGATAAACATTCACTTTGACATGATCCCATTCCGCCTCACCCTCTGAGAATGACATGTTAAACATTCACTTTGACATGATCCCATTCCCCCTCACCCTCTGAGAATGACATGTTAAACATTCACTTTGACATGATCCCATTCCCCCTTACCTTCTGAAAATGACATGTTAAACATTCACTTTGACATGATCCCATTCCCCCTCACCCTCTGAGAATGACATCATAAACATTCACTTTGACATGATCCCATTCCCCTCACCCTCTGAGAATGACATGTTAAACATTCACTTTGACATGATCCCATTCCCCCTCACCCTCTGAGAATGACATGTTAAACATTCACTTTGACATGATCCCGTTCCCCCTCACCCTCTGAGAATGACATGAGAAACATTCACTTTGACATGATCCCATTCCCCCTCACCCTCTGAGAATGACATGATAAACATTCACTTTGACATGATCCCGTTCCCCCTCACTCTCTGAGAATGACATGATAAACATTCACTTTGACATGATCCCATTCCCCCTCACCCTCTGAGAATGACATGTTAAACATTCACTTTGACATGATCCCATTCATCCTCACCCTCTGAGAATGACATGATAAAACCCAGCAGTCTGATTAAAAGCAGGAGAAAAATCAACAAATGAATGCTGGTATATGCTGACCATGAGGATACTTGTGTAGGAAGTTGAGTAGGGTCAATGTGGCATCATCCACTCCTCTCTCAGCTGCTGTGTGATTGGTCAGTAAGTGCTGAGGATCCGCTGTGTGATTAGTTGGTAAGTGCTGAGGAACTACAAAAACCAGCATACCCTGCAGCTCTCCAGGGACTGGATTGAGAATCACAGGGACTTACTGTTCCTTGATGGGTGGGTTGTGTACCTGCAAAATTTGTTCATAGAACAGTATTGAATTACCCCGAATTGTACATGGAGCACTCGGTGACAGTGACAGCAGTTTCACCTTGTACAATATTTGTGTTGGATTTAGGATGAAAAACAAGTTATTAACAGCTGGGGAAACTCACAGAGCAGACAGTAAATAACAGGTATGGATGTCTGGTGAAACTCACAGGGCAGACAGTAAATAATGGTTCTGAATATGTGGGGAAACTCACAGGGCAGATAGAATGGGCACACAGAGGCTGACAGAAGCTCATTGTGGGCTGTACACATCTTTTCTCTGACAGTAGTGTTTTTGCTCCTCCTCTTGTGAATATTCATACAGACCCCCCCACCTTGTCACTTCCCTGTAGAGTGCTGTTCCAAACAGGCACAAAAAACCCATTAATCATCAGGTCGAGATTCGAGGCTGTCTGTGAGCCATGTCTCCATGAAAAGCAAGATGCACATGTCTGTATTTCTGTCTGTCACTCGGTCACTCTGATACAGCACACCTCTTCATGTGTCTATTTCAGTCTCTCTGATGCAGCACACCTCTTCATGTGTTTATTTCAGTCATTCTCATACAGCACACCTCTTCATGTGTTAATTTCAGTCTCATTGATACAGCACACCTCTTCATGTGTTTAGTTCAGTCATTCTGATACAGCACACCTCTTCATGTGTTTATTTCAGTCTCTCTGATACAGCACACCTCTTCATGTGTTTATGTCAGTCACTCTGATACAGCACACCTCTTTATGTGTTTATTTCAGTCTCTCTGATACAGCACACCTCTTCATGTGTTTATTTCAGTCTCTCCAGCGCACTCCGATGAAGTTGAAGAAGGAGGAGCTGAAACAGTTTCACAGCCTTCTGAGTCAGGATTACCCAGAATGCACTGTGAGACAACAGGTCGACCTTGAGGCCCTGCATGTAGTTGAGAAGATGCTGGAGACCTGTGGCAGTGAGAGATGTCTGAAGATCACACTCCACATCCTGAGGAACATGGAGCAGAGGGATCTCACTGACTCACTGGAGAGAGATGAGCAGAAGAGTAAGAGTTTTAAACATGCTAAAATAAATCAGGTAGTTCTGATACACTCTCAAAGTTTTTCTTATTCACACATGTAGGAATAAGCAAAACATTCCTACATTCCTCAAAACATTTCTGCATCTTCTTTTCAAATAACCTGCTGTTTGAAAATATGTGAAAGATGTATAACACACAGAACCCTATTTTAAGGATCTAAATGTTGGGAAAAGCTCAATAATATGAATGGAGCGACAATTTCAGTTTAGTATGTTAACAGTTGGAAGAAAAGAAAATAGAGCCAAGTACTAATTTAGTAGCTTTGATCTTGGACTGGCCATTCAGGACGTTTTCCACATTCCCTTTAAATGAGTGGATGCATCACACATCCTTATTTTCTATGTTTGTTAGTGCAGGATTTCTGCCTCTACTTTTCTGTATCTCTTATTCCCTTAGTGTGGTGTCAAATAAGCACCACAGGCAGGTGCAGTTCTTCATAAAGTGGCTGTAGTGCTCATTTAACACCAGAATAATGGATATGTTAAAGTAATAGTGAGAGAGCACATGCCAGATAACACAGAAAAATATGACTGTGCCAAACAGCATATTATTGCTGTTAGTAACAGCATAGAATTGTTTGTTCTTATCACATATAGAAAAAGTTCCAAAATTTCATCTAAACTGAGTGGCCCTCAGTTGAAGCTGCCTATATGGTTTAGAGCAGATAAACCTGACTATTTATACTGCTCTGAAGGGTTTATATATATATGACTCTAGTATTAGATGTACATGTTCACTTAATCTCATAGATTCAATCTCTTGATCAAGAACCCAACAGATAATGAAAGCTGAGCTGAAGAAGAAGTCTGAATGCATATTTGAAGGTTTGGCACAGCAAGGCCACCCAACCCTCCTCAATGAGATCTACACAGAGCTCTACATCACAGAGGGGGGAGGTGGGGGGGTCAATAATGAACATGAGGTCAGACAGATTGAGGCAGCATCAAAGAGACAAACCACACAGGAGACTGCAATCCTCTGCAATGACATCTTTAAGCCTTCACCTGGACAAGAGAAACACATCAGAACTGTGCTGACAAAGGGCATCACTGGCATTGGGAAAACTGTCTCTGTGCAGAAGTTCATTCTGGACTGGGCAGAAGGAAAAGCTAATCAGGACATTAATTTAACCTTCACTCTTCCTTTCCGAGACTTGAACTTGAAGAAAGAGAAAGAATTCAGTCTGATGCAACTCCTCCAGCACTACTTTCCACAGCTGAAAGAGATTGAAAGTGTTGAACATGATGAAGTCAAAGTTGTGTTCATCTTTGATGGTCTGGATGAGTGTCGACTTCCTCTAGATTTCCAGAACAATGAGATCTGCTGTGATGTAACAGAGTCAGCATCAGTGGACGTGCTGCTGACCAACCTCATTAAGGGGAATCTGCTTCCCTCTGCTCTCCTCTGGATCACCTCCCGACCAGCAGCAGCCAATCAGATCCCTCCTGAGTGTGTCCACCAGGTGACAGAGATACAAGGGTTCAGTGACCGACAGAAGGAGGAGTACTTCAGGAAGAGAATCAGAGATCAGAAGCTGGCCAGCAGAATTATCTCACACATAAAGTCAACCAGGAGTCTCTACATTATGTGTCACATTCCAGTCTTCTGCTGGATTTCTGCTACAGTTCTGGAGACAATGTTGGGTAAAGCAGACAGTGGAGAACTGCCCAGAACTCTGACTGAAATGTACACACACTTCCTGCTCATTCAGACCAATGTGAAAAATCAGAAGTATCATGGTACCAGTGAGACAAACCCAAAGAAGATCTCAGCATCAGATGCAGAAATGATCCTGAAACTGGGGAAGCTGGCTTTTCTACAGCTGGAAAAGGGCAATCTGATATTCTATGAAGAGGACCTGAGAGAGAGTGGCATTGATGTCAGTGAAGCTTCAGTGTATTCTGGGGTGTGCACAGAAATCTTTAAAGAGGAGTCTGGGTTGCATCAGGAGGAAGTCTACTGCTTTGTGCATCTGAGCATTCAGGAGTATCTGGCTGCCATGTTTGTGTTTCACTCATGTGTAAATGAAAACAGAAATGCACTCAGGCCAGAAGAGTCAAGACCTAAAACTGACAGAATGCATCTGTCTGAGTTACACAAGAGTGCAGTGGATCAGGCCTTACAGAGTAAGAATGGACACCTGGACCTTTTCCTCCGATTCCTTCTGGGCCTCTCACTGGACTCCACTCAGACCCTCTTAGGAGACATACTGAAGCAGAGAGGAAGCAGATCAGAGAGCAGTAAGAAAACAGTCCAGTACATTCAGAAGAAGATCAGAGAAGAGTCTTCAGCAGACAGGACCATCAATCTGTTCCACTGTCTGAATGAACTGAATGACAACTCTCTAGTGAAGGAAATCCAGACTTCCCTGAGATCAGGAAGACTTTCTGATGAAGAGCTGGAACCACACCAATGCTCAGCTCTGGCCTTTGTGTTACTGATGTCAGAGGAGGTCCTGGATGAGTTTGACTTGAAGACGTACAACACATCAGCAGCAGGTCAGCAGAGACTGGTACCAGTAGTGAGGAACTGCAGGAAGGCCAAGTGAGTACTGTTACATTATTCACAATGCAGATGATCGGTAGTGATATTTGCATAAAGTTGTGTGAGAATAAAGTGCATGAATCTAGCTTACCTATATCATGACCAGAAGCCTGTACCTACCTTCAGAAAATGTTCATGAATAATATTTCAGAGGGAAGATTTTCTGTTCCATTTTCATATACACCTTGGTGTATGTAGAAAAGAAAAACCAATTGTAAAATACTGTAATTTGAATGTGATATTATAGGTGAATAACTGGCCATGTAGAATGCAGAAAATGAATCTACAAATTCATTCAATAGCATTTTTATACTTCCATCTTAAGTGTCAAACCTCACTGCAATTTAGGTCTTCCTCATCTCCACAGCATCCTCTCTGAATTTGGAATGTGTGCTCTAGATATAGAGGTAGGGGTTGGGGGGTTGTCATGCGAAATTTGATCCACCTGAGAAATTTTATCCGGCCTGACGCAACAATGGGTTCTGAACAGCTGATATAGCGTCTCCATTGAAAACCAAAAAACTAAAGGGCAAATACATATTTTACAAAGGGGCATGCTTTGTAAGTGTTAGTGATTAAAGTCTCTGGTGAAATTATAGTGACAAGCAAACAATGATAGTGAGCCTTAAGATTCAACCTGATGGGTGTACAGATTCATGAGTCAAATTTCTGGTCAGTCCTGAATGCTGGCCAGGGTGCATATTTACTTACACAAACATAAACATTAAATGCAGTGATCTGACCAGCTTTCCTGTGGTCATCTTTATTACAAAAGCTAAATAGTCCAATATTACAGTGAAAAGAATCATTCTGTCCATTGAAAATACACTGTGATCCAGTGGTGTTCGCTCGCTTGCATTTTTAATAGCTTTACGTTTCTTTGAAACAAACATTATTTCTGCCTGCATTTCCAATTTGTTTTTTAACGTTCTTTATCTTGACATTGAAAGACGGATACCGTTTTCTGTCATTATCAGCTACTGGTTATCTTCATATATGTATTTAAGGTATCTGTATGTGCTGTAGGTTTGATCTTTGAAAAATTAAACTTGCTAGCGATAATGCAGGCCAGGCAACGCTGTCAGGCACAACTTCGTAACTTGTCAGACAGTCGAATTAGATGTCAGCTTTAGTGCAGTTACAATCATCTTCAATAATAGAGAACATCCTCATTAATAGTAAAAATCTCAAAACTGCACTAAAATTCTTTAACTCCGCTCTCTTTGTGAGGTAGCGTAAATTCGTCTGAGGTAACGCCTTGCAAAACTTTAATTTCCTAACATTCTAAATGTTACATCATCCCCGCTATGTCCACTGTTCAGAACCCATTGTTGTGTCAGGCCGGATCAAATTTCCTGGACGGATCAAATTTCGCATGACAGCTCCTCTGTTGTCTGCTGGATGTCTGGTGCTCCTTGCAGCTCTTTTGGCGATGGTTGTGGAGTTGGGCTTGGCAGCGATGCCATCTTCCTCCCCAGGTCCTCATGAGATGAACAGTGTTGATATCTGCAGGAGACTCAAGTACAATCCAAACACAGCTTGAAAAACAACATTACAAGATTATTACATCTTTCACCACTAGGAGTAAGCAAAGGGTCTTTGCTATTCTGTCTAAAAGGACACTTAATCTAAAACTGTGACTCACAGTAGAGATAATGATGGTATATTCTGTTATGCAGTCCTGTCATTAAATACATTGCATCGTGTGAAGCTGTTCTCTACACACAGAATGTATCTGTTGCCCAGTCATTTGATTGAGTTAAGAACTCACTCACCACTTTCCTAACGGTCGTGTTAGCTGATGACATGCTCATGTATTTGACCTGTGTTTAGACACTCACCACCAGGGTGCTGCTCACTCTCTCAAAAGCATATTGATTCTGTGGAGTTTCAGAAATGATCACTCTGGGAAACTAAAAATCCCACAGTTATGGAATTACTCATTTTACAAAATTGTTTTAAAAATAGTTTTGTATTGGTTGTGAATTAGTGAATAGTGTTCAAATCTCTATGTCTCAACTACTCAGACATAATTTAACTTAGATGCTGTCCCTGTCAGGGGGATCATGTCATCCACCCACGACCAACACCCCGCCTGCCTGTCCCTCCCATACCCCCACCTGAGTCTGTCCAAACCAATCCAACTCACCTCAACCCTAGAAGGCCCCTCCCATCCTGCCCCCCACATACACAGTGAGGGAAATAGAGAGACTGTGGAAACAAAGAGAAAGAGCTTAGAAAGAAAGAATGAGACATATTATATATCATAAAACTGAAAACTGTAGAGATCATTCAATTTTTTTAAATGTTGCATTTTACAACTTTCATGTTTTGGATTTCATAAATATTTATTATGTTGTCTTACAGAATAAAAGAAAATTGCATTATGTGCATGATATTTGCCCACCAGTAGAAATAAATTCAGAATAAAGTTCTGTGATAGGTCTTGATCATAGTGGTCAAATGTCACAGATTGAGGGTTAAAACATTACTCTGACTTTTATAACTAACTGGCAACTTAGTTTCAACCAGAAACAATATGAAGTAACTGAAATAATAACAATCTCTCATAAATACTTGGCTACAGTATGAAACATCGATTTGACTGCATGCCGAATTTAAATATGATTATCAAACCTACTTTACTGCTGTCTCATATGACCGTCTATGATTGAGTTTACTTTGTAAAGGTACCAGAGTCAGACATAAACGGCAAACATTTTGAGTCCCTGTAGATTCACAATTCTAGCTCTGTGGTGACCCCTCATCACTCCATGTGGGACACAGCAAAATGTTTTACTCGCAGTTACATTTATCCTAGTTACATAAATTCATTTTATGGAACTTGACACAACTAGGTAAGAGCCAATCAAGTCACAACTGAGGTCAACGTAGGCTATGTGTCAGTAGGCTAAATTATGGCGACTACAAGATTGCAAAGTGAGACCTGTACAAAAATTATGTGAACCCAAAGCAAGGTTTTTACTAAAACCTGACTTCGTCAACAGCCAAGCTGATTGGCAATTAGTCTCAAACAAGCAGTGGAGCATCTCCTGCCACAATAAGAGACTCAACAGAGAAGCGTTTCTGCCAACCAGAGAAATATTTACTTGCTCCTAACCCTAATCACAAAAGTTTGATGATTCAGACCTTGTGTTAAATTATATTTCAGTTGATAACAGGTTAACTGGGGTTATTTTGTGGTACAGTGCCACAGAAAGGAATTTGCCAGATATGTAACTTTGACAGTGAGAGTTTAATCACATTCCAAAATGTGGGTATTCATATAGACTATACTGGAGTATCAAAGCCTTCCAGGTACTGGGAAAAATCGCTCAATTCCAAAGAATTAATGAACATTTTCCATCCAGCATATTGTGGGAGTTTGAGGATAAGGAGACTGTGGCTGCGTTCCAATAGTCATACTCTTCCTTTCCTCTGTGACCTGGAAACTGATTATGTGTCCTCCTTCCCTCCACTGTTCCAAAATGAAATCTCGTCTCCTCCTTTCTCGTCTCCTTCTTTCCTCCAAATGAAGGATACATCGATGGCTGTGTTCCAATACTTTTTCTCGTCTCCTCCTTTCCTCCCCTCTTTCCTACCCCGGAAATATGCCAGAAATATGTGGAGGAAAGGAGGGAGGAAACGAGTGGTGGAAAGGAGGAGAAAATCGAAAATTGGAACAGCTAATCCGATTTGCCCGTCATCAAAGACGACGTCGCTATTGATGAAGTAATAATTTCAATTTACGCTGAGGATACCAAAGCCAATCAAATCATTCTGTGGGATGGTCTTTTAGCCTGACTGGTCGTGAGGACAATGATGTCACCCAGAAATGTGAAAAGACTTCTGCAGTAGGATACATCGATGTTTCCTTCATTTGGAGGAAAGGAGGAGACGAGAAAGGAGGAAAGGAGGTGATGAGATTTCGTTTTGGAACAGTGGAGGAAAGGAGGACACATAATCAGTTTTTGGGACACGGAGGAAAGGAGGAGAGGAAAGGAGGAGACAAATTTGAGTATTGGAACATAGCCATCAATGTATGGAATCACACTATTTAGCAAAATAATTTGGATTATAATTTTAACCATAATCATTCAGTTCTTAATTTCAGGGCAGTAAATTGAACAGAAGCAACTGTGAATGTTCTGAAATGCAGACCTGATTATAAACAAGCACTGAAACTGACTGATGCCTGAAAACAGGGTAACCAGACTGTAGTAGCCTAGAATTTTCATTGTGTTTTTATTTTGTCTTAAATTTTTTCAAAGAATGGCAGTATCAGTATCAAGAAAATATTTTGTTTCTTATCTGAGCATCTTAATTGTTTAGTTAAACAACATCAAAAATGATTTTAGTTTCCTGCTGATGGCTCAGTGATGTGCACTGTTTTGACATAGGTGTTCCTATGTTGGGGTTTTTTGGTAAAATTCATAAAACCAGTAACAATCAAAAAGTTTGGTCACAGATCATTGAGAAATGATCACCATCAGAACAGACACGCTGCACTGCTGATCAGATGTGAACTAAAAACCCCCTTGCCTTCCTGTGAATACTCCTGTGAACCTTTAGCTGTGTGGTAATTTCTGCTTTTTTACTCTCATTGGAAGGAAATACAAACTTCTCGCAACTTGTCAAGCTAACTCACTATTCACTCTAAAGGCTGGAATTTACTTTAATAATGAAATGCAGTTTAAAAGGATCTGATAACTCCATCCTTAGCCCTGCTGTCCACACTTGGCTCAGGGGCATGAGTAGGGCCATGAGTGAGGCTTAAAGCCCAGAGTTAGCCTGAAAAAGACTGTGGAAAAGGTAGCTGGGCCAGTAGCCCCAAATTCTGACAGAACTGAAGAGAGGAAAAGGGAATATTTGGGTCAGAACCACAGCTGTAGAACTGTCAGACTTGAGCAGGACATCTTATTCTCAGGTGTAAAGTGCTGCAGTTGGAGAGTGTAGCACAGACATCTTCCTCAGAGTATTGTAGATCTTACAATCCTCAATATCACTCTCTATCAGTGAGCACTATCAATACTAAAATATTAATATTTAACACTTTAAAATATTAAGTGTTAAATATTAACACATCACCTCTTTCTTTCAGACTCGGCAGCTGTGTTCTTACAAAGAAGTCCTGTGAAATTGTGGCCTCAGCTCTCCAGTCATCAAACTCACCCCTGAGAGAGCTGGACCTCAGCTACAATAACCTGGGAGATTCAGGAGTGAAGCTGCTCTGTGCTGGACTGAAGAGTCCAAACTGTAAACTACAGACACTGGGACCTCAGCTACAATAACCTGGGAGATTCAGGAGTGAAGCTGCTCTGTGCTGGACTGAAGAGTCAAAACTGTAAACTACAGACACTGGGGGAGATTCAGGAGTGAAGCTGCTCTGTGCTGGACTGAAGAGTCCAAACTGTAAACTTGGGGTGAGTAATAGAGTTAGTGACCTCTTGTAAATAGAGTTAGTGATTGTGGCTCCAAACAGAGAAATTTTAAACAGCTACTTCTCTCAATTTACTTCTCTCTCCCCAGCGTTTGTCCACATTGATCCCATCCCTGTCTTCTTACTCCTCTATCAAAGCAGGATAAAACCCCATGAGTCTTAGGGTTACCAGCTGTGTGGTTCCTGACCAGAATTATCTTGTGATGAAGTTCAGTGTGAAAGTGGGATTATGTGTGTGTTCTATCCATAGACTAGTGTCAAGACAGCAACATGCATTTTATGGTTATTTACCCTGCTCCCTTCTTTTATGGTCCCTTGCCATACACCCAGACATGAGTTACTCATTAGAACACCTGCAGAGCCTGCAGCATGTAGGTAGGAGATAGTTTGTCGGACGTGGCGCGCCCTTTTCTTCGTGATTGCATCAGCACTGAAGCTCTAATAATTTGCAGAGCTTTACATGGGGAGAGGGAGAGTAGACCCTGATTAAATAGCTGTTCTATCAATCCCTGATGAGTATCTGTGAATTTTCCCATTTTCTAAGTCATTGATAATTAACTTGATCAACATTCTCCAGGCTCATATTTCAAACATTAGGCTACACATCATTTCAAGGTGCTTTATTGGCATGACATGGGCTGTGTTGCCAAAGCAAATGGTACAGTCAGCACAATAACAGAACAATTAACACAAATGATAATGAGGAAAAGGAACAAACATGAATGCATATAATGAATGACTATTAACTAACATTTATACATTTATGATATTCCTGCACTGGTGACAGGTTGCTACATATAGAGCAGCCAGGGAGGCTGTGTGTCCTTCACCCAGTAAGATTGGTAATTGTCTCTCCCCAGGGAGTGTTTCAAAATTTGGATATATTCATTTAAATTTTTTAAAGAAGTCTGTGAATTTTTGTGTAATTTGTGCAGTATAGGAGGAAGTGTAGCTCTGTCTCAGCCTCACCTGTCTCACAGTGATCACATATCCTCTCCTCTTCGGGGCGCCAGTTTTGCTTGTGTCTGCCTGTTTAAATGGCCAGGCTGTGATCACTTAGTCTGTATTTGGTTTGCATCTCTCTCTGCTTTATATCTCTGACAGTGGAGAGATATTCTGCCATTTTGTAATTTCTGTTTAACATAGTGTAGCAATTTAATTTGTTTTGTGGTTTTGTCATTTTCTTCTAATGTTCCAAATAAGAATCTTTTATTTGAGTTATTAATTGGCTGATTTTAATTGAAGCAGTGCTGGTCTGAAACATGTCATAGTTCGTATTGTTAGTTGTTATTTGCTTTGTTAGTTTAATGGCCAGCTGACTGAGAGGGCTTACCTCTTGGGATAGGAAGGCCTTATATTGGAGGTAATTTGGTTTGCTTGTTTTTAGATGAATCCATAATTTTAATGCTCTTTTCTGAATGTTAATAATCAAAGGGTAACAGCCTAATTCTGTCTTGTATGCATTGTCTGGTGTGTTTTGGTGGACCTGGAGTATATTTTTGTAAAATAGCTGAATCTAGGCTGTGTGTGCTGGGCTGTAGCACAGCTGAGTCCAGGCTGTGTGTGCTGGGCTGCAGCACAGCTGAGTCCAGGCTGTGTGTGCTGGGCTGCAGCACAGCTGAGTCCAGGCTGTGTGTGCTGGGCTGCAGCATAGCTGAGTCCAGGCTGTGTGTGCTGGGCTGCAGCATAGCTGAGTCCAGGCTGTGTGTGCTGGGCTGCAGCATAGCTGAATCCAGGCTGTGTGTGCTGGGCCGCAGCACAGCTGATTCCAGGCTGTGTGTGCTGGGCTGCAGCACAGCTGAGTCCAGGCTGTGTGTGCTGGGCTGTGGCGCTGAGTGTTGGGTTGTAGGGGGGTGGTGGGAGCGGGGTGGGCAGCGTGGGCATCCTGCCTCTCCTGGTGCTGTGTAGGGCCAGTCCTCCTGGGCACATGAATCCTCTGTGTCCCATGATGGCTGTGCTTGGGTATGGGGCTGGGGCTGGCTGGCTGTCGGCCCAAGGCGGTGTCTCTCAGGTACTTGGCAAATATTTTGACCCCCTGCTCATTTTGGTGTACCCGGTCACATAGATGTTGAGCTTTCAGACTGGGGTGCTGGACAAGGTGTACGTTCGCCAGCTGTGAGCAGCCCCTGCTCAGTTGATGCTGTTTATGGTGTGCTGTGACACGTCAGCACAGGGCAGAAGGGTGCAGATAATAATCTTTGCCCAGGGGAAGCGCTGTGTGGCTCTCTCAGCCACTGGGATCACAGAGGCAGCCACCCCCTCCCACTGAGAGGCCAGGTCATTGGTCCCGGTGTGGATGATGATGGTGCCAGGGTTTCCCAGGATGCTGTCTGAGAGCTGCTGCAGGGCAGACGTAGTCGTGGGGCACCACAGCTTACACACCCTCCTTTCTGGGAACATGCGTCTCATATCCACATGCTTCCGGTTGGAGTTGGTCAGGAAGGCAGTGTCTGTGAATGGGGCCACTTTGTGTCTGGGGTGGGCAGTGTGTTTGGGTAGTGCCACGTCATTGAAGGGTGTAGTGTGATTAGGGGGTGTCGTGTGATTGGAGGGTGTAGTGTGATTAGGGGGTGGAGTGTGATTGGAGGGTGTAGGGTGATTAGGGGGTGTAGTGTGATTGGAGGGTGTAGTGTGATTAGGGGGTGAAGTGTGATTGGAGGGTGTTGTGTGATTGGAGGGTGTAGTGTGATTGGAGGGTGTAGTGTGATTGGAGGATGTAGTGTGATTTGGGGGTGTAGTGTGATTGGAGGGTGTAGTGTGAGTAGGGAGTGTAGTGTGATTGTAGGGTGTAGTGTGATTAGGGGGTGTAGTGTGATTGGAGGGTGTAGTGTGATTGGAGGGTGTAGTGTGATTAGGGGGTGTAGTGTGAGTGATGTGTCTTGGGGAAGGAACTGGTCTGTTTTTCCTGGAGGTGGGTGAGGGGGTGTGTGTAGCTTGTTTAGATATGGGGATAGGAATGGGTGTGGTCTTTGTGGGGAGGGGGGTGGGTGCAGCCTGTCTGGAGAAGGGGGTGGGCATGACTGTTTTAGGGAAGGGGGGTGTTATGTATGAGGGGGTTGTAGGGCCTTGTGAAGCCGTGGGTGGTGCCAGGGCTTGCTGTACTCTGGGCTCTGCTTCTTTCACATCCAGGTCTTGAGGAGGGGCGTTCTGTTGTGTTTCCTCTCTGGTCCTGCTAACTCCCTGTGTAGCTGCTTGTTTTCCTCCTTCAGTGAGCTCACCTCCTCCTGCAGCTGTCTCAATGCAGCCGTGTGCTCCTGTCTGAGCTGGTGGAGCTCCTCTTTCAGCTGCTCTGTCTGGTCTTGCGCTGGTCCTGCTGCTCTCCCTGAATTGCGTAAACTCCAGCTCCATCAGGGACAGGCTCTCTCTCAGCTGCAGCAGGCCGTGTGTGGGTCTGGGGGAGCAGGAGGGCTGGGGGGAGTCAGTACTCTGCTGGCTGGACCTGTGTCTAGGGTGCTGGGGACCAACAGGCTTGGAAGATCATATGTTATCGTTTTGTCTGGAGGAGCTGTGAGTCTAACCTTTTCTTTTAATTTGGGGAATCTTTTTTCAAAATCAAAAAGAATTTTTTCATTCCCTTGGATTAGGACAGTACCATTGTGATGAATGTTAATGGTAAGCAGATAACAGTCTGAGTCCTCCACTTCACCTATATTCAGCTGTCGGCCTTTTGAAATCCCATTCTTTTTCATGTATTTGAATTCTTCACATATTGTGGTATGCCAGGTTTCTGTCTTTGTACTGTAGAAAATGCAATTTGAAATTATTTGTTTGCCACCTGTTGTCGCATAGTCAAGAATTAGTGTCTCTGGATGGTCTTCTATGATTTTGTTTTTGAATAATTTCCTGGCTTTAGCACTCCTGGTACTCTCTGGGTAGATAATCTTGAAGGAGTTCTGCCCTGCCTGCTGCAGCACTCGCTGTTCGGCCTAAATTGTTACTTTGTAGCCATTTGTTTTTTTTCTTGCCTGTGCTGAGCTGGCCCGTCAATCAAGCTGCTTTCCAACTGTCAATTTTAAGTGTCACTTTTTACAGTTGGGACACACAGCTAGGTGGCTAATGGTAATGCCACACACTTTAATTCAGTGATGTGATGTAGTTTTTTCCTCTTCAGTTTTATTTTTTCATCTGTCTTTTGTGCTTTTTTTATAATAGTGGTTTGTCTTTCTTATTTTATCCCTTTAAATTTGTAAAGGCTTACCTTTCTTCTGTTTTCTTTTTGTGTTCCCTTTTTTAATAAATGTCCAAATTCCTTTTTCTTTATATGTATTTAATTTTTGTATTTCAGCTCATTTTTCTGTAATTTACCCTCCATTCAGAACAAATGTTCTGCATTGCCTTTGAGTTTTATATCAACGGAAGTTTTCGTTCTCACATCAGAGAGGCTGAACACATTAGTAAGGCAACCGTTACTCTTACTGTTACTCTTCTTTACTGTTAAGATAATATGTGATGCAGCCCACATCATTACAAATGCTGAATCCAAGTGACCAGGCTCTGTCCATGACTCAGCTTAAATTTTTAACAAAAATGACACTGTACCCCCATATGATTAGAGGACAGTTTGATGGTATCCTACTTGGGGACAGAGAGTTCCCCTACCTGCCCTCTCTGATGACCTCTTACCCTGACCCTGAGTCTTCTCTAAATGTTATCATATTCTCTTTGTTATATAACATCCCACCAAATAAACATTGAATGTTGAATGAGTGGACAACACTGTATACAACTTCATAATGTTATACATTTACTTTAAACTCATTGAATCAGTTTGATATTTATATTTTTCTGTGTTGGGTTGGAGAGTAGTTATGGTGTGAGAGTGTCTGAGTTTTCCTGTGTGCATTCTGCACATGAGGATAAATATAGGAGTAAGAGCTGGGAGAGTAAGAGAGGGAACAATGGGTTCTTCCTAGTTTTATGACTATCATTGCCCATTGTGTGTTTCTGGGGATACAGAATTGGCTGACTGTAACTGAGAATGTCAGGCTGGGGTGGTGCTATAAACATCACTGGTGTTTCCTGTGGAGTGTGTGGAAATGTAGTTCCATTGTCCCTACACCCCCCTTTGGTCTCAGGATGCGGCTTAAGCCAGTATTCCTTTAGAGCGCAAAAATCATTCAACTTTCCACTGGTCCTCAAGTTTATTTGACAGGTTATGTCAGTTTGGCAAATCTGGGCAGTTCAACTGTGGTGAACTCTGACCACGCGAAAACGTGAATCTGCCCCTGTCTGGCCAATCAGAGAGCTGCTGTTTCACCCCGAAGGGCACGTTAATTTGCTTCTTGTAGTTCAATTCAAACTGTAAAATTAAAATGAAGGAGACGTTGATAACCGCGGTATCGTATCACCCAGTACTTTTTCATCCCTCATTGAGGGATTACAAAAACCTGAACAAAAGGGAGGTAGCTTGGCAGGACATCAGTGTAAAAACTGGAATAGACGGAGAATATTGTACAAATGTGTGAAATTAGGCTGTTGGTTGCACCAGCAAAGATCATCCTGTAGCTGTGGTTGCCTGATTGGGCCAGGTTTAACAGTCTACAGTTGACTAAATTACCTTAGCACACACACACACACACACACACACACAACGTATATATATAAATTACATTAATATATCTGCTTAAATGGCTTAATCAACTAATGGTTAGAGAGTAAGGGTTGCTGTTGTTACAGGCAAACCAAACTGAGTAAAAATGACTCATGCAGCCCCCTTTGGTAAGGTGGAGTTGTACAAAGAGAGAAGAGGGTGATGGAGGGAGGAGGAGAGGTACTCTGTTTGCAGGTTTCCTTTCCCTGATGAGCATATGGGAATTTGTGTTCCTTTCTAAGCAGTGCAGCTACTGTCAAACTATTCTGCACCTCCTTCCCCATCTATGTCCGTACCTGTGGGTCTGCCTGGCCTATATTCTCTCAAATTGTGCTGTCATTGGAACAAGAAAAAGGGCCACAGTAACATTTTGGGTAACAGGTTTTCTTTATGTGTTATTGGGGCTCGGCCTTGCCCTTGACTTGACACTTGCTCTGGACCTTCTGGTCAACCTCAGTTTTTCATTTGTGGCACGATCTGCAGGGTGTTCCAAATGCTCTGGGCTTCCCTTTTAATCTCATGCATTGATTGTTTATCTGTTGAGGACAAAACAGCATGAGTACGAATACAGGGTAGAAGTTGTGTAAGAAGAGAGATTTGAAAGTTTGACTCTCTTTTATACCTGACTTGTCTCTTCCTAGTATTTAGGCATACTGCAGCAACATATATTGTTTTTTTGCAGTTGACCATGATGCAGTTCTCATGCACCATGTCCACTCCATGCAGCAGAAGACATTTTGTTATGTTTTCCGTGTTTCCAGTCTTGCCTGCTTTTATTTTTTGTGTTTGCAGTCTTTTGAGATTTTGTGTGTTTTTGTAAAATGAAGCCAGACTTTCTGCTGTTTCTGTTGCATAGTGAGTGCACTTCAGGGTGAACAAACAAGCTGAAGGCCGATCTGAGCCAGTCAGATTTCACCTTACATTTTTACAAAACTAATCGTGCTTGGTATGCAGATTGTTACAATGGATATTATTTCTTGGATAAAAATTACAGTATGGAAAGTTGGCACGGAATGTTTATTCATATCCCGTTCGTAAAAGCAATAAAATCAATGTCAGTTCTGATCTGAAGAGTTGTGTTTTTTCTCCTCTAAATGATTAAAAGTATTGATGATGGTGTCAATATTGTTTCAAATTGTTAAACAGGATCACTTCTTGGCCTTTTGGCTAAGATCAAGTGTGTGTGTGTGTGTGTGTGTGTGTGTGTGTGTGTGTGTGTGTGTGTGTGTGCAAATTGTTCAACAGTATCAATAAAGTATCAAGAAGGAAGGGTGCACAGGGAAACTGGCTTCATTCTCCTTCTGGGAGGAAAAATTGGAGATTAAATACGCTCTCTGGTGAGAATGTTCCACTTCTCTCTCAGAGGCAAAGGGTTAGATGACAGCGGTCTGGGGAGCGATCTCTCATCTGATGCTGTAAAGCATAAGTGCTGTTCAGCCCATAGGTTTGTCCCTTATGGCCAGAGTTTCTTAGAGAGCCCACCTCTTCCTGGTGCAGGTGAGATGAGGTCCATAAAGTTACATCAGCACAGCCAGAGGATTAAAGACCTGTCATGTGACTGCAGTACTGCAGAGCGTTCACTTTTAAGATGGAAAAATTCCTCTCTGTAGGAGCAGAGATCTGATTTGGCAGAATGCAAATCATCCAGATACAGCATAGCTTTTTTGCTAAAGGTCTGTAGATCTTGGAAGATGTTTGTTTTGAGCTTTCAGGTTTACAATCTCACTCCCTAGTTACTCATTCACAAAGGAGGGCAAGGCTGGCTTGCCTTGAGAGAGCCAAGACAGAGTATGACGATGTATTATTCAGTTCAAATTAGGTTAAGGGCAATTTAATAATGCCATTAAATTTCAGAAGTAGTGAAGACGTTGGAATGCCAGTAAAATCACAAAATGGACCATTATTATTATGATACAGAGTTAATTATAATGATTGGACATAATCAATTAAAATTGTCTCTGAAAATGATTTGAATGATTAACGGTGATTAATAATACCATTAATTACAATGTTTTCAAGTTGGAAAGAAGAAGTTTGTGCAATTGTCAATGTGTTATCAAGGTGAATTCACAGCAATGTTGTGAGCTTTGCTTGCTGTGACTTCATTAAACTGCAGTGGACAGTGGCATTTGAGAACATGTGCCCCATCTAGTGGTCAATGTGGGAAGTTCAATGAGTTAAGTTAGAAGCTGCTTGGATAAGGTTCCATTATCTGTTTTGTCAGGAGCCTCACTCCCTATTTCTTCTTCAGGGGCCCCACTCTCTGCCTGTTTTCCAAAACCGAGTAGCATTTTTCTTTCTAAAAAAACCATTAAAGTCAAATGACATTATCACACGTCATGGAATATGTCAAAATCTATCCTCATACATGAGGGGACCATAAAATGTAGAGGAAATGTGCTATTCACCACATGGGAACCAGAAAATACGAGGATAATGCTATTCCTCACAAAGGCTCCAGTTAAATGCAGGTGAAGTGTATGTAGTGCAAGGACAAACAGATAACACAATATCTTAACAGTCCCAGCACAAGGCACCAATTAAAAGTAATCAATCTCATAAAATGACTTCAGCCATAAGCCTTCATTTCAAAAACAATACAAATTAAAATTACAATATTTATGGCAAACCAACAGGAATTACCATACCCTCTTAACAATACAATTATTGATAATTATTACTGGGGATCTAACCAATTTTTGAAGGCTTTGTTATATGAATAGAGTGGCTACAGTCAATGTTTAAGAGATAATAACACAGAAAACCAGTTATAAATACAAAGGCTTCATTATTCACAGTGATCAAAATGATAAAAATGTGTATGAAAGGAATCTGAGTGCATGGAGATGACTTTGCCAGAACTCACATAGAGTGAGTGTGTGTGTTTGTGTGTGTTCTAAAAAAAAAACGGGTGGTTTGGTTTATATTTATTGTGTGTGTGAGTGTGTTCTCCACAGGCTGGGTTGGTGTCTATTTATATTGTGTGTGTTCTCTCAACAGGCTGGGTTGGTGTATACTTATAGTGTGTGTTTGTTCTCTTCACAGGCTGGGTTGGTGTATATTTATAGTGTGTGTGTTCTCTCCACAGCCTGGGTTGGTGTATATTCATATTGTGTGTGTGTTCTCTCCACAGGCTGGGTTGGTGTATATTCATATTGTGTGTGTGTGTTCTCTCCCCAGGCTGGGTTGTTGTAATCTCACAGAGGGCTGCTGTGATGATCTGGCCGCAGTTCTGCGTTCTCCCCACTCAGAGCTGAGAGATCTAGAGCTCAGAGACAACGAGCTGCAGGATTCAGGAGTGAGAGCACTCTCTGCTGGACTGGAGGACCCACACTGTAAACTGCAGAGACTGGGGTGAGTAACAAACACAAACCCCCTCTTTCATGAAGGGCTCAAATGTGAATAAGTATCCCACTAATATTAATAATGACTCAGGCTAAAGCTTTCTGTTCACTTTGCACAGTCAACCCGTGATTTTAAAATGTATGTTTTTCCAATAGCAATTTCAGTGTTCATAGGGGAATAAAATATTGAATTGTTACTTTTGAAAATTATTCATTCAATATTACAATATTAATTACATACCTTCAGTTACAGAAAACAAAGAAGTAAATGAGTCAGTCCCACTCATTAAAATAATGATAATAATGTGTATACTACTAATTCAACAGCCCTGTTATTTTACATTCAGATTCTGTAAGGTGTGTAATACACCTCTATGTGTATAATGTGATAGTGATAATGATCACTAAAACCACAGTACTGTTATTTTACATTCAGATTCTGTAAGGTGTATTTGACCAGAGCTGGTCTCCTTCTTTCTGCAGGCTGTCAGGCTGTCGAGTCACAGAGAGAGGCTGTGATTCTCTGGCTTCAGCTCTGCGTTCAAACCCCTCACACCTGAGAGAGCTGGATCTGAGCTACAATCACCCTGGAGACTCAGGAGTGAGAGCGCTCTCTGCTGCTAAACTGGACACACTTACACTGCTGTAAGTACAGAGAGTTTCCACACAGCACCTCATAGACACACTGCTGTAAGTACAGAGAGTTTCCACACTGCACCTCATAGACACACTGCTGTAAGTACAGAGAGTTTCCACACTGCACCTCATAGACACACTGCTGTAAGTACAGAGAGTTTCCACACTGCACCTCATAGACACACTGCTGTAAGTACAGAGAGTTTCCACACTGCACCTCATAGACACACTGCTGTAAGTACAGAGAGTTTCCACACTGCACCTCATAGACACACCGCTGTAAGTACAGAGAGTTTCCACACTGCACCTCATAGACACACTGCTGTAAGTACAGAGAGTTTCCACACTGCACCTCATAGACACACTGCTGTAAGTACAGAGAGTTTCCACACTGCACCTCATAGACACAATGCTGTAAGTACAGAGAGTTTCCACACTGCACCTCATAGACACACTGCTGTAAGTACAGAGAGTTTCCAAACTGTATGTCACTCAGTCACTGTCTGTTCTGCTGTTCCTACAGTGTGAACCATGGAGGAGAGAGCAGGAACAAACATGGACCCAGGAAATGTGAGTCTGTCATTACTGAACACTCACTCCCCTCCATTTCCTCTCCTCCCTCTCCCCCTCTTTCTTTCACATCTATTTTAAACTCTTTTTTTCAGCCCATCTCTTCACCATTCTCTTTTTCACGCTCAGACAGAAGTCTGTCCTTACATACAGTACTGTTTGTGTGCGTGTGTGTTTCTCATGGTCATTAAGTTTGGACATTTTGTGTTTGTTTGCAGATAGTGTTTATAAACATTCACCCATATTTAGACACCGATGCATAAACACACACACAAACAGCCCCACATACCAAAACACACACATGAACACATTCACACAGAGGTGCACACACATACAAACACAACCCTGTTTCTCTCTTTCTCTCACACACACTCAGTCACACATAATGAGATGAATATTCATAATAATAATTAATGTCATTAATGTCTCTGGTCTGTAGATGGCTGTCAGCTCACACTGGATCTCAACACAGCGCACAGAGACCTGTCTCTGTCTGAGGGGTACAGGAAGGTGACATACACAGAGAGAAAGCAGCCATATCCTGATCATCCAGAGAGATTTGACTGGTGGCCCCAGGTTTTGTGCAGAGAGAGTCTGTCTGGACGCTGTCACTGGGAGGCTGAGTGGAGTGTGCCGGAGTGGGGAGATGTTTATATAGCAGTGACATATAAAGGAATCAGCAGGAATGGAGAGGGTGCTGACTGTAAGTTTGGATGGAATAAAAACTCCTGGAGTTTGTACTGCTCTAAACACAGATACTCTGTCTGGCACAATAACAATGAAACACACATACCTGCCCCCTCCTCCCCCTACCGCAGAGTAGGAGTGTGTGTGTACAGTGTAGGAGTGTGTGTGGACTGTCCAGCCGGTACTCTGTCCTTCTATAGCGTCTCTGACTCTGACACACTGACCCTCCTGCACAGATTCCACACCAACCTCACTGAACACACACCCCTCTGTGCTGGGTTTGGAGTGTGGGGAGCTAACGCCTCAGTGTCCCTGTGCCAACTGGAGTAGAGTCACACACACAAACACACATTCAGAACATTTTGACACACACTGTCTCTCTCTCTCTCTCTCACACACACACACACACACACTCTCTCCCTTTGACACATATCCACTCCAGCTCACACACTCTCCCATAAAAACATGCTCACATAATGCACACATACTTACACCTGTACTTCTACAAACACACACACACACACACACACACTCATAGTCTCAGATGTATCAACACACACCGGAACTGCTACACACAAACACACTGATACAACTGCAAACACAGTAAAAAAAGACTGTTTGCAGTTGACACTTCCACCCACACATAAACACACACACATATACTCTCTTACACACACTCACCTCTACATACATAGACACATAGACACACCAAAAAATGCATGTTCGCTCACAAACACAAACGTACACATGCACACATAACATGCACAAACACTGACATAAATATACACTCAACCAAATTCTGTTTCATAGCTCACACACAAACAGTATATTATATTTTTTAACATATGTGTCCGTGGAAACACACACAGATTTGTACATAGATACAGTAGGTAGGAGTAGAGGTAGGAGAGGGACACAGTTTCAGATATCTCCAGTTTACCTCAGTACAAGTTCAATCCTGTATATAACAATGTGGCTTTTTAGCAGGCTCATTTGAAGAACTACTGTGTAATCATGTTTTATTTTGTTCCAATAAAATGATATTATAAATGTTAAAGGTATGTGTATGTAATTTCTTTGATGTAAGACATGAATATCACACACAACCCCCTGAACCTAACACCAACTGTACCACAGAGAAACAGCCCTGACTGTGCTGTGAACAAAAACAGTAGGGAGTAAGTGCGTCTCTGTGGAGCCTTAGGCCTGTACATGCTTAATGGCAGGATCAGAGGGGACTCTTTAGGGAGCTTCACTTACTGCTCAGCTCTTAGGGCTAGTGTTGTCCACTATGCCATCACTGATATGGACCCCTCCGACATTAGTGCATTCACTGTCAGACCACAGACCCCTTTTTACCACCACTGGCAAATCAATGTGCACCTGAACAGAACTGGAAAACCTAGGAATTAAAGGCATTTGTTCTTCAATCTGTAATTTAAGATAACCCCCAAAAAACTAACCAGAAATCTTAAATGCTAAAGAAAATGGTTTGATGATGAATGCAAATCCATGAGAGAGAAGATGAGACTATTATTACATTTGAAATATCACAATCACAAAACCCAGATTTTAACCTCAAATGTGAGATGCTTAAATTGTACAAGCATGCCTTAAAGTAAATGAAACAAAAATCATTCACAAAGCAATTGCACAACTTGAAGAGGATAACAATTTGCACTTGATTTTTGTCAATGTGTTTTTAATTTCTTCTCTGGGAAAAACTGAATAACATAATATATTTCATAGTCTTGTGTCTCATTTGCAACCCTGAAATGCATCACTTAAACATGTTATTTAATCTGACAAACATGTCAGTCGTGTAGTGTAATGGTTATGTTGCAGCAGGTCAAACTTAGTGATACAGGGTTTGATTCTCAGGTAGGCACTGCTGTTGTACCCTTAAGCAAGGCATGTGACCCAGATTGCTCCAATAAACATCCAGCTTTATAAACAGAAGTTTCTTTGCTTTAGGGCATCTGCTGTATAACTAAACATAACTAAATCGTAACTGTCATGACAACCCATTTTGTCTTGTGGCATTTTCTTTTCTTGAAATGTAATGTTGGAGGACCTCACAATCATGAATAAAAAATCACTTTTAAATAAATAAAAACCCCTTGGGTACAATAATCCTTTGTTTCAAAAATCAAAATGTCTCAAAAGCGACCCCTGAGTCCTTCAGGTGAGGAACAATACTTCTTGTCTTTCATAGGAACAGGGGCAGTCAGAATAACTCAATGCATTCAATTTTTTCTCGCTCAGCCTGTGATTGGCCAGTAAACGTAATTTGGCGCTTCAAGGGAGGTGATTGTTCTTTCGCCATTTTCATTGTGTTTGTCCAACCACGGGCAAAACATTTCTCTGACTCTGTTTCAAATCACCTGCCTACCTTTAGTCAGTGGGAATCAAAAGACGAAACTGATCGTAGATCAGTGGTTTTACTTAGAGATGCTTCAACAAGCTGTGAAAAAACACTTGTCATTTTGCCCAGTGCTGATTGGAAAAATTGAGAGATTCACATAGAAAACTGACAATGGTGTTAATTAAAACTTTGCATTGTTTGAGGCAGTTTACCATTGTTCTCCCAATTTTCTCAGATTGTCTTTAACTTAACCATTCTATATCAAGCAGACAGCAGTTTTCCAAATTGAAAACGAGTACCGGCAACATAAAAAATGAATTATGTCCGTGAGCAGTATTTCATATGTTCTTCTAGATTCATGGTTTCTTCTGGATGCATCCAGATATCTATAAGTAGTTTGAATATTTTCATTTTTACAATGTTAATAACTTACATTGATAAGGCAGAATGGAAAATGACAAATGTATGCTCCACAAGCATTTATTTACAGGAATCGGAAAGGTATTACAGAATGACTATATGGAGAGCTGAGGATAAAAAGACTAAACAAGCATTTGACAGCAGCAGTAACTCTACTGAGGGTGAATAATTGGATGTGTTATTTAAGTTTTTTTTTATTTCATTTGGGCTATTTAGAAAAAATATAATGCACATAATACACATGAATAAAAATGTAAAAGTTTCTAGGTAACTAATATTGAAGGCGGTAACATAATGATAAACATTACTTATTTGCAAAAATTATATCAATTTTTGATTAAATACTACTTAAATCTCATAACTTATATTTTTACAAAACCAATAAAAATTCATTAAGGGAAATCACATTTTAATTGTACACATTTTAATTCATTTTTTTCTGTGCAGTTCCCATAGATGATAACCTCATACATTTGAATATGTAATACTCATGCAAAAATGCATGAATGACCATTTTCTTGAATCAAACGTACAGGCTTATAATTCTTGGGAAACCATCCAATGTACTTCAAAAACCCAAGAAAGAAATATTTTTTTTCTTCTTTTCGAATATTACTGTTTTGTAAACCTTATTTGTCTTTGACGCTCTGCTGCTTTGCCCTCCTCCTCTCACCTGTCCTCCCCAAATTTTTGAGTCTCAAACCACCACTGATTTATATGTAGTATATTTGTCTGTGAAACCACTCGGTCTACAGCAGTTCCATTCAAACTGTCACACAAGCTGTCTTTACATACACTGACCACAGGAGGGAGACAGAGCACCACTATTGCACCTGATGTAATAAAGTGTTGATAGGGAAACAATAAACAACTGGTCCCATACAATGACTCAGAACACAAGGTTTCTAGGTGTAATTTAACCTGCTCAAAGGCCAATGCTGCATCTATAGAGATGAGTTAGAGGAGGGGTGTATGTGCTGTTTAACAGAGGTACATGTGAGAAAAAGAATACGATAGGAAAATGTGAATGATGTTGAATTCACCTCCATGCCCAACCCTAGGAGAGACGGTCACTCTGAGCTGTAAACCCAACCCTGAAGTATATTACAACACTTACCATGAAAATTATGTTTTTAACTTATCAACAGAAAGCTAAAGACAGCATTAAACTAAAGACGGCATTAAACTACGCTGATCTACTTAACAGATAAGCATAGCTCAGGGATTCCTGCCCACTTCAGTGGCAGTAGAGTTTATTATGGAAGTGAGTTCACTCTAACCATCAGTGGAGTCCAGGCTGAAGATGCAGGAGATTACTACTTTCAGAGTTACCACAGTGGCCCTGTGTTCACACAGTGATAGAGAGCCGTACAAAAACCTCCCTCAGTCAGACTGCACAGAGACTGCACTGCTGCAGCTGGGACCTACTGCAGGTGCTGAGGGGGGAGGCACTGACCTGGGACACTGAGGGGTTCTGCTCCAGCACACTGAGCTTCAGTGGTTCAGTTATAACTCTCTCACACTCTGTATACTGACACAGTTGTAGCTGCAACTTAAACACAGTTCCATTGGTTCACTGAACTCCAAAAATAACACTCATATACTGACATTGAATTCAATCGTCAGAATATCCAAGCCAATTAATGACAGCTGGGGGAAATTCAAATGGCAGTGTTAAAAACATTCTAAAAATTCTGAACTGCCCAGATGAATGAGTCTCAGTTAATGAAAAGTATTTTTTTTATGATAAATGCTTTGACTGTAAAGCAGTTGTATGAAACATGTTCCAGGATATAGTAGCAGTGTTCACCAGACAGGACAGTCCAGAGTACCTCTGCACTCGACCTGTCAATACCTCTGCCTTTTAATAACTATTATGCATCATTATAATGTAAATGTATTAGTATTAAGATTTTTATTCATGTATTATTTATTACTTTATTAATTGTATAAAACTAATATTATAATTTTATAATTGTATATATTTTACTTGGCTCTGTACCATTCTTCCTGGCTATGCTATTATGACAGATTTAATGAATAGATTTGGAGCATTATTGATAGATGCACTTTTCGATTTGTTGCTGACTGTATCCAATCCTTGTACGTCACTTTGGATAAAAGCGTCTGCCAAATGAATAACTGTAAATGTAAATGTACTCTCCCCATCACGTCACACAAGCTGCCATTACACACACTGACCACAGGAGGGAGATAGAGCCCATATGTTGCTCATGATACAAGTACATTATAACAGAGGAGACCCGAAGCAACTGAGACACACTGTCTGAAATATACTGTGATACCGTGTGGTACATGGACTGTGTGATACATGGAAAAAAATAGTATCAGGCTGAGATGCATCAGCTACCAGAGAAAAAACGGACTGAGACTCAAACACAAACAGGTATTGAAAACATTACATAAATCACACATAAAGTGCACTGCTCTGGGTACACCCCTCCGCTTATTTACCTTCTTCTTCCATTTCTTTAGTCAGCTGATTATGATCCTCCATCTCGTCAGCACCTCACGAACGTACGTCCCCCCCGGGAAGAGGTGGATGGTCAGGCAGATGAGGGAGACAATTACAGCAAACACCAGAATCCAAAGCTCCAAGGCCATTCTGCTGGGATCGAGAGACATTCTGCAGAGACAGGCATCTTGTGAGAGCACCGTTCCCAACCAGCCACAACTTATTATTTTAACTTTGCTTGATTTAAGTTTGCTTCAAGACAGGAGAAAGCTCAAATTCACCTGGGCCCATCTCAAACGACTGTTCTGTCCTCTCTTTGTACCAGACACCATACTCTGCAACATCACCATGTAAATTACAGTCACATAAATTAATTGTTTGCAACTAAACAAAACCATTATTGACTTACCTAACAAGGCAAAACAAGCGCCTTTGGTTTTTATGGAAGGGTACCATTTCATGTAAAGGTACCCCTTAGCTCTGCCACAACAATGCCCAGGATAATGCAGTGCTTTAGCTGAGCTCCTAGCAAAATGTATTTAGTGCAGAACTGGCTATAATGAAGGAATAAATTCCATTATTTAATTTGCCAACTCCAACCTTTGAGGACTTCTCTGTAGAGAATATCCTTCTTGTTTGGAACACAGTTCTAATCTCATTCATCTGCTTTTAATATGCACTGATTTTCTGACTTCAGAATTATAGGCCAGAGATGTCAAGCTTTAAGATATGATTCACATTTACATTTACACTGACGATGAGGCTGCTGTTAAATCCGGCAATTGACAACATATTAACAACTGCTGCTACCCCTTCAAACACGCAACAAAAATCAAAACTACTTGTCAGTTAATTGACGTAAGTGTAGTGGCTAAAATGTTCCTTCCTATTTTCCAATGTTCCTTAGCCACTGATGGAGCAACTGGTTGATTATACTGGTTTCTGACGTGTGTCTAAACAAAATTTCCAAATACATTTGTTGGGAAAAAAAGATTTATTGGAGAATGTAAAAATAACTAAATGCTTGACTGAAAACACGAACAAACCAAAGATCATTAAATTCCAAATTTACAGGATTTCCTGTCCTTTCAATAAGCTCCCCTATACAGTTATGCATGCATGAACACACACACAAGTTCCCACGGTACACATGGTCAAAACACATGGTAGGGGGCGTATGATTAACAGTAGAGAATAATCTCACATAAAACATGACCACATTTACACTATATAGTAAACAGAAATTTAATTATATATAATATGGCTCCTACACTTGCTGCTGCTGAAACTGAAACAACTACTGGTAAAGGTAAAAATGTTGAGATATTAATCTTTATGAAAATATTTATTTCAACATACATTATGAACATTGTCAACATGTTTTTTAGACATAAAAGTCAGACCCTGCATATGAAAATAATAACAAAACCCAATTCAAGTCATTAAACTATTGCACATTTGCATTCTTCTGCATTCCACAATAATAATTAATAAAAACAATTTCAGATCTTTTCATGACTTGAGTCAACCAATATTCACGTTTTACATTAAGAAAATTACACACCTTTACCTTTTACAATGTAAGTTTTATTGAAATAAAAGATGAATCATGATTACACAATTGTTGATCAAATGAACCTGCTAAAAGCCACATTGTTATATATAGGATTTAACTTGTACTGAGGTAGACTGGACACATTTGAAACTGTGCCTCTCTCCCTCTGCTAAAAAATACGGTTTGTGTGTGAGCCGTGAAACAGAATTTGGTTGAGTGTTTATTTGTCTTTGTGTGCATGTTGTATGCATGTGTATGTTTGTGTTTGATTGTGCATTGGTGTGTGGGTCTATGTATGTATAGGTGAGTGTGCACATGTGTGTCTGTCAGAGTGTATGTGTGTAGGTTTTTATGTGGATGGGAGTGTTACATTTTTTATTGTGTTCGCAGTTGTATCAGTGTTTGTGTGTAGCTACATCTGCGTGTGTTGATACATCTGAGTGTGTGCATGTATTTTACAGTGTATGGTGTGTGTGTGTGTAGCAGTACAAGTGTGAGTATGTGTACATTTGGGTTACTGCAAGTTTTTTTATGGGTGAGTGTGTGAGCTGGAGTGGATATGTCTCACAGGGAGAATGTATGAGTGAGTGTGTGTGTGTGTGTGTGTGACTGTACTCCAGGTGGCACATGGCATCCACACTCTAAACCCAGCACAGACAGGTGCGTTTTCCTCTTGGAGGATTTGAAGAAATGGCATAGTACTCATGTGCTTGACCTAGTCAAACACAATAAAACCAGCTTACACTTTACACTGCACTTTCATTCATATGAAAGTGTGTTTATCAATTAATTACAAATCATGTTTAAACTCAGTACAGCCTACCTCACAGTGAAAAATTGAATAACTTTGCTTTTTATTTTAGATGGCTTTGAGGCTGTAGAGACCGACATGGAGGATTACCTGGAGGACATTCGATTCCTCTTTGATGCACAGCAGGATACAGTACTGTACTACACACCATGTGCTCTGTCTGGTCAAACACTTTAAAACAAGCTGAAAATGTTTATCGATAAATTATCGACCATTTTAAACTCCTTACAGCCTAAAATACAGCACATTCAGCTTTGTAATTCTGTACATATTAATATGGAATTAAATACTTTTCAGGAAGGCTGTCATTATTCTGGTCCTTGGATAACTGCATCTTGCATTGTGCATTTTCACTACTGCAACCCTTTGATTTATGAAATAAAGAGGACCTCCATATCCACAGCCTGGGTAGCCAGGGCTGATGTAGACTGCGTTATGGCTGACAACTGTGACAAACTGGTGCTTATTATCATAGGGATCATATGTGTAGACCTGAGTAGAAAGAGTCATTACATTAATCATTAATCATGAGTGTTAGGACAGCCATCATGGTGAATAATATACTCATTCTATACATTTTAGTAAGTACTGCACATGTGTCCTTTAGTCATTTGTGTTTTTTGCAACTATTTTTGTAACAGTTGATAATCTACTGTATCTCACAGGAACCCTTTTCACATTTCATCAGCAGAGAGATACTAACTGGGACTCTTTTTGCTTCCATCAGAGCAAGCTTCCAGACAAAACACAAAACATGAATAAGTAATAATACTACAACTAAAATTACGACTACAACTGCTGCTATTACTGTTACTAGTAATAATAATGATAATGAGAAATAAAGTGGATGTGTAAGTGTATGGGGTATGAATAAAGAGATCCACTCGCAGCACCTCGTCTTCACTGCTGGCACACAAGGCCATGGTGGACCCGTCTCATAGGAGCACCACCAGCAGGCATTCTCGTGGACAGCCTTCTGGAGGACACACACCTGACAATACAACACCCAGCATGCTGCATTACTGAGGAGATTACTCCTTTACACACACAGCAATGCTCACACAAGGGTCGTTCAGCGTGTGAAATGGAACCGTTAAAAGAAATGAGTGTTTTACAAAAGCTGTTTGTTTGGTCTGTTGTTCGGAGGGTCTGTTGGTGCTCCGCTCCTCTCACCTGCACACTCCAGCCCAGACTTCACGGTGACATATTTCTCTTTCAGGCGCGGTGTCGTCTCACAGTTGTTGCGGCTGTCGTGCTTGTAACAGGTAAAGTTCCCGTTCGTCCGGAGGTCGAATAAATTCAGCTTTCACCGCTTTACAATGGAACCTGTACAGGCTGTCGAAGTTAGCGCAGCAGTTAGCTTTAAGCACCCAGTTCTTCTTCACCTACATCACATTTTACGACCCACTTTCAAAGTGAATGCGCGTGTGTTATTGCAAAAATGCAAGCAGTAAAAATAACCGTTGAAATGTACATTGTTTAATAAATAACTAAATTAAGTAATTAAAAAACAGCTAAAAACCCAACAAAGAAAGGACGATTTATGAATCTGTTAATTCAGTTACGGGTAACGTTAACTGGTATATTACCTACTGGCTAGCTATGTTCTCCCTTGGCAGAGTGAAGTTGAGATGGTGGGGTTACTTTAGTATTTCTATCTGACTGGCTATCACATCTCCTCATCAACCTCAGTTCAATTTATGCATGTTGATGCTCCACTTTCAAATTTGTGGCCATGAAAGGATAAACTACGCGAAGGATGCTAACGTTGGGTAGCTGACTGGTAACGTTAGACAGACCGCAAACACAATAACGGCACTTTTCGCTGGCGATGAACTACTACCCAGTTAGCTTGCTACCTTAGCTAAATGACTTTTCACACAGTATTCAACAGACATTTGATTCAAAAGGTCTCGATCCACGTTCTTTTACCTGTTAGCCAACTACGAGGTGCTCGGTAGCTTCTGGATGCCTACCTGATTCGTTGACGCTGATAACATCCACCGCTACCATGTCAGGTTTGTTCAGTGGGTTCACTTTCCTCTCGGTAATCCCGCATGTGGCTCGGGCTCTAGTTTTATTGAGTATTACCCCCCAACATTTTGATAAAATACCCCAGATGTGGACGTGGACTCGTAGTCTGTCGCGATTTTGGTATCTCAGGGTAAAACAGTTTACACACCGGCAACGGATGAGGGGATGGAACACGGGATCCCAGGTTTATTCAGCCAATGTTTTTGTCAGTTTACTGAGCTGTTGCAGTCGTTGACTGACAGATTAGATCATGTATTTTTTCGTGGGATTTTGAAATCACACTTGCTACAATGGAGTACACCCGGAGGCTCGGTGGGTGTCACTCAAAATTACTGAACTGATTAAAATTAATTATATAAACAACGAAACATGATACATGCTCTGTAATGTTTAGGCGTCCCATGGACTTTAGAGGTATGTATATTTTGGTATTTTTTTTAATTGTTTAATTTTCTTTCCGTTTTTGCAAAAGGAAGAGTAAAAAATAAGATCCCTATCCAGAATCATTTTCCAACAGTCCACTTCAACTGGAAACATTTGTATACAATAAAAAGAAGTTAAACAACTGTAACATCACTGATTGGAGTAGCTTCATTTTTCACCTGAGGGAATCTCGGGTGAAGTCGTTAATAATTTAAGAAGTAAGAAGTTAATAATTTACATTATTAAACGACATCGCTGTTCTTACAAATTAGACGTCGATAATTCTATTTCGAAAATTCAGACATTAAAATCAGAAAAATGAATTAAGCGTTTAAATTAGCAGGTGCTGTGTCATTGATCCATGCATCTGCTAACTTCAGTCAAGTCATCCAGTCAGGACTCCACAAGCTTAGGACATGATGTTGAAATAATGATATTATGCACCGATATTTCGGAAATAACACAATAGCGTCATGTTTGTAAATTCACTGCGAAGTGGTTCAATTCTGGTGACAATAACAGAAATAAACGGCGAACAGATTTGTCTCATCGACAGGATCTTCACTTGGTCTTGCATCTACCGGCCGACGTCAGTTGGATTACCAGTAACAGGTCACGCCTGAGCGCCACGTGACGCCACAGTGACATCACAGTGGAAACAGGAGTCGGAACTGTATAAATGAAGCCATTGTTCAGGGATCAAGGCAAGATTTTCCTCTTGGAGGATTTGAAGAAATGGCAGATGCCATGGACTACCTGGAGGATATTCAATTCCTGTTTCATGCAGAGCAGGATACAGTAAGTTCAATAGTATACATGTGTTTGGCCTTGTCAAACACAATAAACCAAATTACACTTTACACTGCACTTTCATTCATATGAAAGTATGTTTATCAATGAATTATAAACCATTTTTAAAGTCAGTACAGCTTACCTCACAGCAAAAAATGGAATAACTTTGCTTTTTATTTTAGATGGCTGATGAGGCTGTAGAGGCCGACATGGAGGATTACCTGGAGGACATTCGATTCCTCTTTGATGCACAGCAGCATACAGTAAGTACTGTACTACACACCATGTGCTCTGTCTGGTCAAACACTTTAAAACAAGCTGAAAAGTTACACTGCACTTTCACTCATGCATGATACCACGCTAAACAAATAAAATCCCCAAGGGAAAATGTTTATCGATAAATTATCGACCATTTTAAACTCCTTACAGAATACATTTTAGCAAAAAGTTGAATACCTTTGCTTTTTATTTTAGATGGACACTGATGATTACCTGGAGGATATTCGTTTCCTGTTTGATGAGGAGAACACTGCAGAGCAGGATACCGTAAGTATTGTACTACATACCATGCGCTTTAGCTTTAGTGTGGCACTTTAGCCACACCAAACAGACAGATTCTTATGGCTGTGATTTTGGAATTCTGTAGTTGGTGAGCAGAGCTAATACTGATGAAAAGCTACAGCAGAAATGTCTGTTTTTGAGGAAGTATTGGGAACCACAGGAATGTTTTCCAGAAAGGCAGTCCTTTATGTGTATATCTTGTGCCATGTGTGATTGCAGGCTTCCCTGGATGACAATGAGACTTCAGCAGGCGATGCAAAGAGAGTCAAGGGGGTGAAGGTCTTCGTCCAGAGTGAGTCACTCATACTGCCTTCTAGTGAACAGTGTTGGAAGTGCACTGTAAACATTTGTAACCCATAAGTGTGCTTCAATACAAGGATCTCCAGAAAACTTGTATTTAAAGGAATCCATTTGTGGTCTTTTGTAGAGCTCAAAAAGATGAAGAATGGCGTGAAGAAGTTCTGCACCCGCTTCGTGCAGACTGTGAGGCGCGGCTTCTGCTGCTGCGTCTCTGTGGAGGAGTAAGATGTGAAGATCCATGCACACTTTTCCGATGTTTCACAAGTGCCGCACTCTAAGCAAACAGGTGAGACTTCCAAATCCTATCCGTCTCTAACCCAGTTCTTTGTAGCAGTGTAAAAGGAAGGAGCTGAAATAATGGACATATGTCTTTTTTCAGATTCTCTCCTTCTGGATGTATGAGGTAGTAAGTAATTTACGGAGACACCAAGGTATGTAACCCACGACATCGAGGTAATTCATGTTTGGGGACACCAAGATACATCGCTCCTTGCATCTCTGATAAGTACAGCCAGGATTCAATGGCATTTTCATCTTTATCTATTTTCTTGGATTTTCTCTCCTTCTTTCCCCACCCTGAACATGGTCGAACTATTCCGGCTGACTTGGGAGGATATGTTGCCTGGTGTTCAGAGCACTTTAGATCAAGGACCTACTAACCTCTGTGTAGTTTCACCATTCAACGCCTCACATTGAGACAACTGCCCCCAAGCACCGTTGTACTTCCTGGTTATTCCCCAGAAGAATTTCCCAAGAGTCAGTGTGGCAGAGCTCAAACGGATGCAGGTAGCATATGTGTGTCCTTTTGTGTGGTTTGACAGTGTGTGGGTGTGTCGTGTGTTTGTCTGTTTCTGTGCTGCAGGTTTTCAGTAAACACTTTTGTAGAGTTTGCATAGCATAAAGAAAAGCCTTAACGATAGCTACTTCATTTAAACAAATGAAATTGTATGAATAATTTTGTCATGAACCAATCAGAATGCTGCTTCCCCACAGTTCCTTTCTTTTCACAGATACTTATATTTCCACTCATCAAAGACGAGGAACCTGACTTTTACTGTTTCTCTTTGTATTTTTGTTTTTCCACACAGCTCGCGGATCAGATATAGGGACAGGCAGAAACATCTTAACCAACGGATTAGTGTGCATGGATACTTTTTATCATTAAATACTAAGAAAAACACTTTGGTTTTGCTCAATTCATGTAAAACAAAGAGAAAGGGAGATGATGCCTTCTCAGTTACAGCAACAACATATATATATATATATATATATATATATATACACACACACACACACACACAGACACACACAAACACACATTCTGTAGGGAAAGCATGAAAAGGAAAAAGGTTTTTGGTCTTTCATGAGAATATGAGTGGCTCTTAAAAGAGCCTTTGGTTTATGACCTAAACGTGGTTTTGCCAAGAAACTGCACCCACCTGGCTGAAGTATTCGCAGAAGGCCTTCCTCACTTCAATGGCCTCTCGAGGTGCATTGTTGCTGCCCATCCATCCCACTGGCCTGAGAGCAGTAGTAGCAGCAGCATCAGGTGTATGTGATGTACTCTCCCTTCTTTGCCCTCTCATGGTGGTCATCCTTGTGAAATTGTGTAGGATGCAGGTTGCCTTCACACACAGCCCCAATTTCTCAGGGGCCATATATATGAAGCGCCGATACATTCGCCACTGAGAGGAGAGGAGAGGATCCCAAAACTGCACTCCACTGTGAGCCTGGAACGGCTGAGGCGATAATTGAAGATCCTCTTCTCCCTGGGCATGTTGGAGCCTGGGTAAGGCCGCATCAGACATCTGCGGAGGGGGAAAGCTTCATCCCCTACCAGGACATAGGGGAAGCTGCCACGGTGCTCTGATCCTGGGATGACGGAGTCTGCAGGCAGGTCCAGTGTTCCATTTAGGAGGCCCCTGCCAAAGTTTGAATTTGCCAGGGTGCCATCATCACTGTTCCTCCCGTATCCTCCGACATCCACAACTCTGAACAGATACTCAGAGTCCACAACAGCCAAGAGGATGATGGAAAATGTCCCCTTGTAGTTGTGGAACCAGGAGCCAGAGTTGGGGGAAGCCTGAATGACCACATGCTTGCCATCAATGGATCCCAGGTGGTTTGGAAAATTCCAACGCTGCTGGAACCCCTCGGCAATGGTCCTCCAGTCCTCCACCGTTGGTTGGGGCAGGAAGTCTTCCAACAGGCACTCAGAAATTGCCTCAGCCACATCTGGGACAATCTGCCCAACAGTGCTCTTCCCAACAGGGTAGCTGAAGGCAATTGTCCTGAAGGAATCCCCATTTGCAAGGAATCTGGAAGCATAAAATATTAATATATATATAAAAAATCAGTCTGAGAGACAGAGAATGTCTGATCATTAAATCATTTCCAAGAACAACAATTATAACAACGTATTACTACTACAGTTAATATAATTGAATCACAATAATAACAATATTATTATAATCATCAACTAAAATAATTACTTCATGAATATTAATTCCTATGCATTTCTTATCTATTAGCTCTCCACAATTAAATCTGAATGGTTGTTTTTTTTTTCAAAGTTTTGCTATGCTTAACGAAATGCCCTTTTCTATTCAACTAATAACTTCAGAACATTACATTCACTTTCTGTTCTTTTCTTCTCTCGGCGGGATTTGACCGAAACGTTGTTGTTAGATGACACTGAATGTTGTGGCTCTACTGACGAGTATTTAGCAACTAAGTTTGGCTTTTGATTTGAAGTTATTGTAGTTATCATGAACTACGATGTGTACATGGTATATGTAACATTACACAGGAATACATATCAGTAATTATACATAAATATGTTACTCACCGCAGACAAATGGCAAGTCGTTCGGTCGCGCCAATTGCCTCCCGATAGCTCGTGTTCATCCTTGCAATCCGAGGCCCCACTCGAGACAGCAGCTCATCAAACTGGGCTACATCCAGCCGAAAATACTGCTGGAATAAAACCCCGTTTAGCCGCAGCTCCTGAACCAACCTGTGGAATTCACCATGCTCCTTTCTCTTCCTCAAAATCGGGTGAACCCAAACACGGCGATGACGCCGACGGGACTTCAACAAATACATTACAGCAACAAGTGCTATGGCCTTCTTTTGGTTATCCATGTTCATGAATAAAAAAAAACGGCGCCTCCTGAATGACGACTGTACTAGAGGACACGCCCACAAGCGTCGGGCAGTGGCAGGCAGCAGCGGCGCCAAGCGTCTTCGACGCTGCCTGTGTGTCTTCACTGTAAGAGCTGAGCAGTAAGTGAAGCTCCCTAAAGAGTCCCCTCTGATCCTACCATTAAGCATGTACAGGCCTAAGGCTCCACAGAGACACACACTCCCTACTGTTTTTGTTCACAGCACAGTCAGGGCTGTTTCTCTGTGGTACAGTTGGTGTTAGGTTCAGGGGGTTGTGTGTGATATTCATGTCTTACATCAAAAAAATTGCATACACACACCTTTAAGATTTATAATATAATTGTATTGTAATAAAATAAAACATGATTACACAATAGTTATTCAAATGAACCTGCTAAAAAGCCATATTGTTAAATACAGGATTGAACTTGTACTGAGGTAAACTGGAGACATCTGAAATTGTGTCTCTCTCCTACCTCTTCTCCTACCTACTGTATCTATTGTTATGTGCTCCCCTCCGTGTTTTCTTTTTTCCCTTTACCTGTTCTGCAGGAAAGCCAGTGGGAGGAGTTTTTGTTTTAAAAGGTTGGCGGCAAAAAGGCTGAGGCTCTCTCGCGGGACGGACACTGTCACACTTGGCTCCTGAGTTTTCTTTTATTGTTAAAATTACTTTATGTTAATTAAGTTCCTTTTGTTTTCGTTAGTCTATTTCTTTTGTAGCAGTATTTTTGTTACGGTGGGGAGTGGGACCTGTTGTTCTTTGAACACGCAGTTGCCCACCAGGAACAGTGGGGTGCTCCTGCCATCCTCAGCCCTGGGGTTTGTCAGATAAATTTCCTTATGACCTGTTGAGGTGAATATTAGAGAGGAATGAACATGCAAACAAGAGCTTTAAATTAACAAAGTTTTAATACAAAAGTTTAATACAAATGCGCATTTGGGAATCAGTCTCCTGTGAGATCTGATTCAAAGTACATAAAAAAATCACTCATCTTTTATACTGTTTTTATGAATACATAATCTTCATGGTAGGTGTGGAGATCCCACCTCTAACATTTCATTGGTCAGCAGTTACTTCAGTGTCTTTTAGCTATTTCTTTTTAATGAGTCTTCTGTTCTTGCAAAAAGTTATTTTTCCTCATCAGACGATGGCAATCCGCCCAATTTCAGTTACTCCCCAATACAATCTTCTACGATTACAAACAGTTCTTCTTTCTACTCCGAAGGACATCTTATTCTCAAGGGAATGCTCAACAACCTAGAGAGTTGTTACCTCTTATCTTACACACACTCACACACACTTATGTTTCTCTTTCTTTAGGACTACTGGAAATTTCCACACCACCTGTCTATTACACAGAAATGACATTTCAACTTCACATTAAATGTCTTTATACATTTTATACACATAACCCCTTGCAACTATAATTTCTCTAACAGGTTGCACCGTGGGTAGGTGCGAGGAACCCCTCAACCTCCCTGGCAGGGTAACGGTTTTATTTTCGTACAGTTGTGGTGTATTCGTATGTAAGGTGTTGAATCTGCTTCATTGTTTTCTCCTTTTTCTTAAATAAACTTTGTGCTTTTGTTTGTGGCCTGTTGGGACTTTTGTATGTTTGGTGGTACCAGACGTGGTTGGCTGCAACACTATGTACAAATCTGTGTGTGTTTCCACAGGCACATATGTTAAAAAATACATGAATGCTATGAAACAGAATTTGGTTGAGTGTATATTTATGTCAGTGTGTGTGCATGTTATGTGTGTGAACATTAATTGTTTGGTGTGTGTGTGTGTCTATGTATGTATAGGTAAGTGTGTGTAAGAGGGTGTATGTGTGTGTTTTTGTGTGGGTGGAAGTGTCAACTGCAAACACAGTCTTTTTTTACTGTTTGCAGTTGTATCAGTGTGTTTGTGTGATGCAGTTCCGGTGTGAGTGTGTTCATACATCTGAGTCTGTGAGTGTGTGCGTGTGCAAGTATTTTACTGTGTATGGAGTGTGTGTGTGTGTGTGTGTAGCAGTACAGGTGTGAGTATGCGTACTTTTGGGTTACAGCATGTTTTCATGGGTGAGTGTGTGCGCTGGAGTGGATATGTATCACAGGGAGAGTGTATGAGTGAGTGTGTGTGTGTGTACGTGCGTGTGTGTGTGTGAGAGAGAGAGTGTGTGTCAAAGTGTATTGAGTGAGTGTGTGTATGTGTGTCTCTACTCCAGTTGGCACAGGGACACTGAGGTGTTAGTTCCACACACTCCAAACCCAGCACAGAGGGATGTGTGTGTGTGTGTGTGTGTGTGTGTAAGACTCTACTCCAACTGGCCCAGGGACACTGAGGTGTTAGATCCATACACTACAAACCCAGCACAGAGGGGTGTGTGTTTAGTAAAGTTGGTGTGGAATCTGTACAGGAGGGTCAGTGTGTCAGAGTCAGAGACGTTGTAGAAGGACAGAGTGCCAGCTGGACGGTCCACACACACTCCTACTCTGTACACACACACTTCTACACTGTCACCATCATCATACACTCCTACTCTGCGGTAGGGGAAGGGGGGGGTAGGTATGTGTGTTTCATCCTTATTGTGCCAGGCAGAGTAACTGTGTTTAGTGCAGCGCAGACTCCAGGAGCTTTTATTCTGTCCAAACCCACAGACATCATCCCATCCTTTCTTGCGAATTCCTTTATCTGTCACTGCTATATGAACCCATCCCGCCTCAGGCACACTCCACTCAGCCTCCCAGTAACAGCAGCGTTCAGACAGACTCTCTCTGCACAAAACCTGGGGCCAGCGGTCAAATCTCTCTGGATGATCAGGATATGGCTGCTTCTCTCTCCATGTGTGTGTCACCTTCCTGTTCCCCTCAGACAGAGACAGGTCTCTGTTCACTGTGTTTGGATCCAGTGTGAGCTGACAGCCATCTGCAGACCAGAGACATTAATGAGATTAATTATCATTATTAATATTCATCTCATTATGTGTGACTGAGTGTGTGTGAGAGAAAGAGAGAAACAGGGTTGTGGTTGTATGTGTGTGCACCTCTGTGTGTGTGTGTTAATGTGTGTGTTTGGAGTGTGTGGGGCTGTTTGTGTGTGTGTTTATGCATAGGTGTCTAAATATGGGTGAACGTTTGTAAACACTGTCTGCAAAGAAACACAAAATGTCCAAACTCAATTACCATGACAAACACACACACGCACACACACATACCCAGTTCTGTATGTATGGACAGACTTCTGTCTGAGTGTGAAAAAGAAAATGGTGAAGAGAGGGACTGAAAAAAAGAGTTCAAAATAGATGTGAAAGAAAGAGGGAGAGAGGGAGGAGAGGAAATGGAGGGAGTGAGTGTTCAGTGCTGACAGACTCACATTTCCTGGGTCCTGGTTTGCTCCTGCTCTCTCCTCCATGGTCCACACTGTAGGAACAGCAGAACAGAGAGTGACTGAGTGACACACAGTGTGGAAACTCTCTGTACTTACAGCAGTGTGTCTATGAGGTGCAGTGTGGAAACTCTCTGTACTTACAGCAGTGTGTCTATGAGGTGCAGTGTGGAAACTCTCTGTACTTACAGAAGTGTGTCTATGAGGTGCAGTGTGGAAACTCTCTGTACTTACAGAAGTGTGTCTATGAGGTGCAGTTTGGAAACTCTCTGTACTTACAGCAGTGTAAGTGTGTCCAGTTCAGCAGCAGAGAGTGCTCTCACTCCTGAGTCTCCTGGGTGATTGTAGCTCAGATCCAGCTCTCTCAGGTGTGAGGGGTTTGAACGCAGAGCTGAAGCCAGAGAATTACAGCCTCTCTCTGTGACTTGACAGCCTGACAATCTGCAGAGAGAAGGAGACCACCTCTGGTCAAATACACCTCACAGAATCTGAATGTAAAATAACTGTACTGTGGTTTTAGTGATCATTATCAAACACATACAGGTGTCTTACACACCTTACAGAATCTGAATGTAAATTAAAGAGGGCTGTGGAATGAGTCGTATACACCTTATTATCATTATTTTAATGAGTAATGACTCATTTACTTCTTTGTTTTCTATAAATGAAGGTATGTAATTAATGGGGTAATAGTGAATGAATGATTTTCAATTCATTCAACTTAATTTTTTTGTTGTTGAAAGAACACACACACTATAAATCAACCAACCCAGCCTCTGGAGAAAATACACACACACACACACACACACACACACACACACACACACACACACACACACACACACACACACACATACACACACAATAAATACACATCAACCAAGCCTTTGTAGAGAACATACACACACACAAACATACACCAGCCTAGCCTGTGGAGAAACCACACACACATACACACATAATGTGTGTTCTTACTAACTCATCTACATGCACTCAGATTCACTTTCATACACATATTTTGATAATTTTTATCATTGTGAATCATAAAGCCTTTGTGTTTATAACTGGTTGTCTGTGTTGTTATCACTTAAACATTGACTGTAGCCACTCTATTCATAGAACAAAGCCTTCAAAAATTGGTTAGATCCCCAATACTAATTATCAATAATTGTATTGTTGAAAGGGTTTGGTAATTCCTTTTGGTTTGCCATTAATATTGTAATTTTAATACGGTTTTTGGGGAAGGAAAAAAAAGTTATGGCTTAAGTCACTTTATGAGATTCATTATTTTTAATTGGTGCCTTGTGCTGGGACTGTTTAGATGAACATATTGTGTTTTCTGTTTGTCCTTGCGCTACATACACTTTACCTGCATTTAACTGGAGGCCTTTGTGAGGAATAGCATTAGCCTCATATTTTCTGGTTCCCATGTGGTGAATAGTACATTTCCTCTACATTTTGTGGTGCCCTCATGTGTGAGGACAGATTTTGGCATATTCAATGTTTTGTGATTATATCATTTGGCTGTACTTAATGTTTTTTTTACAAAGAAAATGCTAATCAATTCTGGAAAACAGGCAGTGAGTTGGGCCCCTGGAGAAGAAGGAGGGAGTGAGGCTCCAGACAAAACAGATAATGGGACGCTGGCTGCGTTCCAATCCGAAAAAATGCTTGCTTGATCATGCTCACTCGCCCTTCAATTGGAATCCAGATTTCCAATCCAGATTTGTTGAGGGAAGGGCGAATTTTCATTTGCTCAAGCCCTCGGTTTTACTCCCTCCAACGGAGCCAACACAAATCATCCCTCCAAGCGTTGATATTGCCCAGAATGCACAGCAATGCTCGCTCGCTTGCCCACATGTTAAACTTTACTTGAATATTATGCTCTTGCTGCCAAAGAACTAGCAAATGTAAAAACAAACTTTACCAAGTTCAAAGACCTCCGTTGCCAATTGATTATACAATCCATTCACTAAAACGCTATGTTGTTGGTGGTGGTCGTTAAGCCATGAAGTTTTAACCATAAGCTCTCATAAGCTGGTGGAGGCATAGCAGCCATAGTCATGCATTTTGTTAAGAATAACCTACATTTCCTGAATCTTAAACTGTAGCCATTATGCTACCCTAAGCTTCAATCATCCACACAGCATGAAATAGAATTTTCTGTTGAGCATGTATTTTTTAAATTGTTATTTAAACATACCGACATAGTTGCCTATATGTATCGCAGCATAATTTCGGGTTAAATCTTCTCATATCGATATTGATTTTTTTTTTTGCTTCATCTCTACACCTATGTGCTGTTACACTTCACAATTATTTATCATTAGTTGGTATATTGATTTGTTTTTATATGTTATCGTTACTTGTCTTATCTTTACTTGTCTATGCGAATCACTTTGGGTTGCACCCTGCTCAAAAGGTGCTACACAAATAATTATAGTAACTATTGTTATGATTATGATAATTATTTAATATGATTATTAAATTGTGCATACAAATAAGTGGCTTCACGTCAGAAAAGCTTGGCAACTTAATTGAAAATAACATCACATCAATGAATAGCAGATAAAAACATCAATTTAAAATGATTTTATGGTCATGGAAACAATAAGGATTTTGGCATGGGGAATTAACATGTAGGCATATCTAGCGAACATGCATCTGTCTAACTATATTCTTGGTTAAATTGCATAATGTAGCCTAGAGAGAACTCTCTCCGTCTTTACATTGGTTATGCGGTGGAGAGTTGAACTGGAACAGGTACTGCAGCCTGCAAGTAACACATCGCGGCAATCCACTTCTTGTGTAGGAACGCAAAGTGAGGAAGAACCGCGAGGGTCATTCCAATTCGAACAGCCACAACCCCTCCCCTCCATTGCTCCCCCTCGCTTGGGAAGGGCTCCCTTGCATGCTACGTCACTGGAGGGCTCACTCGATTGGAAGGAAGAAGTGAAGGGAGGATTTAATTTCGGATTGGAACGCAGCCCCTATCCAAGCAGCTTCTAACCAAAATCATTGCACTTCCCACATTGACCACTAGATGGTGAAAATGTTCTCAAACACCACTGTCTACTGCAGTTTAACCAAGTAACAACAAGAAACGCTCACATCGCGGTTGTGAATTCCCCTTGGTAACACATTGACAATTTCACACAAACTTGAAAGACATTGTTATTCATTGTTGGTATTATTAATCACCCGTAATCATTCAAATCATTTTAAGAGACAATTTTAATTGATTATGTCCAATCATTACTCTTAACTCTGCATCATAATAATAATGGTCCCTTTGGTGATTTTACTGGCATTCCAACATCTTCAATACTTCTGAAATTGAACGTTTTTTCACCTAATTTGATCTGAATAATACATAGTCATACTCTGTCTTGGCTCTCTCAAGGCAAGCCAGCCTTGTCCTCCTTTGCAAATGAGGAACCAGGGATTGAGATTGTACACCTGAAAACTCAAAACAAACAACCTCCAAGATTTACAAACCTTTCAAAAAAACGCTCTGCAGTATCTGGATGATTTGCATTCTGCCAAATCAGATCTCTGCTCCTACAGAGGGGAATTTTTCCATCTTAAAAGTGAACGCTCTGCAGTACTGCAGTCACATGACGCCCCTTCTTTTCTTTCAGCGGTTAACGCCTCATCCCCACTCACCTCAATTCTGCAAGGACCCACATATAACCAGGTGCACAGAAACACTTCAGTGGAAACCACATCAGACTATGTGCTGATATCTCACTCTTCACACAGTGGAAAGGGGAAAGGGGGTCTAATTTTGACCCGTGCTTCTCTGAGCATCATTCTTCTACTTCCTCTAACCAAAACCTTTCATTGTATTCAGGTCTTTAATCCTCTGGCTGTGCTGATGTAACTTTATGGACCTCATCTCACCTGCACCAGGAAGAGGTGGGCTCTCTAAGAAACTCTGGCCATAAGGGACAAACCTATGGACTGAACAGCACTTATGCTTTACAGCATCAGATGAGAGATCGCTCACCAGACCGCTGTCATTTAACCCTTTGTCTCTGAGAGAGAAGCGGAACATTCTCACCAGAGAGTGTATTTAATCTCCAATTTTTCCTCCCGGCAGGAGAATGATGCCAGTTTCCCTGTGCACCCTTCCAAAGAGGGGACCAGAAGATCTCAGCACGAATCTTCTGACAACCGTATGATTTATCACCCCCCACACAGGGAACACAAACTGTCTTTCACAAAAGTTACCTCTCACCAGGGATGGGTATCATTAAGATTTTATTGATACCTCAGTGATGCTGTTGAACAATTTCAGACAATATTGACACCATCATCAATACTTTTTATAATTTAGAGGGGAAAAAACACAACTCTTCAGAACAGAACTGCCATTGATTTTATTGCCTATACGAACGGGATGTGTACAAAAATTCAGTGCCAACTTTCCGTACTGTAATTTTGATCCAAGATATACCTTACAGTATATGCACATTAAATTATAGTGCTGTGGAAATAGTAGTGTACACCTTATTATCATTATTTTAATGAATGTGACTGACTCATCTACTTCTTTGTTTTCTATAATTGATGATATGTAATTTGTATTGTAATAGTAAATGCATAATTTTCAAAAGTAACAATTCAGTGTTTTATTCCCCTATGAACACCGAAATTTCTTTTGGAAAAGCACACATTTTGAAATCATGGGTTGACTGTGCAAAGTGAACAGAAAGCTTTAGCCTGAGTGATTTTTAATATTAGTGGGATACTTATTCACATTTGAGCTCTTCATAAAAGAGGGGGTTTGTGTTTGTTACTCACCCCAGTCTCTGCAGTTTACAGTGTGGGTCCTCCAGTCCAGCAGAGAGCACTCTCACTCCTGAATCCTGCAGTTCGTTGTCTCTGAGCTCCAGATCTCTCAGCTCTGAATGGGGAGAACGCAGGACTGAGGCCAGATCATCACAGCAGCCCTCTGTGAGATTACACCAACCCAGCCTGTGGAATGAACACACACACTATAAATATACCCAACTCAACCTGTGGAGATAACACGCAAACACACACGATAAATATACACCAACCCAGCCTCTGTAGAGCATACACACACACTCACACTCTATGTGTGTTCTGACTAAGTCCTCTACCCATACACAGATTCACTTTCATACACATAGTTCTATTATTGCGAATAATGAAGCCTTTGTATTTATAACTGGTTGTCTGTGTTGTTATCACTTAAACATTGACTGTAGCCACTCTATTCATAGAGCAAAGCCTTCAAAAATTGGGGAGATCCCCAATATTAATTATCAATAATTGTATTGTTAAAAGGGTATGGTAATTCCTGTTGGTTTGCCATAAATATTGAAGTTTTTTTTTAAATTAAAGGTTATAGCTTAAGTAATTTAATGAGATTTATAACTGCTGGGACTGTAAAATTGATCATTTTGTGTTATCTGTTTGTCCTTGCGCTACATACACTTCACCTGCACTTAACTGGAGCCTTTGTGAGGAATAGCATTTGCCTCATATTTTGTGGTTCCCAGGAGGTGAATAGTACATTTCCTCTACATTTTGTGGTGCCCTCGTGTGTGGACAGATTTGGGCACTTCCAATGTTTTGTGATCACATCATTTGGCTATATTTAATGTTTTTGTGAGAAAGAAAATGCTCCTCAATTTAGGAATGCGAGCAGAAGAAAATCCAAGCACCTTCCAACTTAACTCATTGGACTTCCCACACTGACCACTAGATGAGGCACATGTTCTTAAACACCACTGTCTACTGCAGTTTAACCAAGTAACAGCAGGCAAAGCTGGCACTGTGGTTGTGAATTCCCCTTGGTAACACATTGACAATTTCACACAAACTTGAAAGACATTGTTATTCATTGTTGGTATTATTAATCACCCGTAATCATTCAAATCATTTTAAGAGACAATTTTAATTGATTATGTCCAATCATTACTCTTAACTCTGCATCATAATAATAATGGTCCCTTTGGTGATTTTACTGGCATTCCAACATCTTCAATACTTCTGAAATTGAACGTTTTTTCACCTAATTTGATCTGAATAATACATAGTCATACTCTGTCTTGGCTCTCTCAAGGCAAGCCAGCCTTGTCCTCCTTTGCAAATGAGGAACCAGGGATTGAGATTGTAAACCTGAAAGCTCAAAACAAACATCCTCCAAGATCTACAAACCTTTAGCAAAAACGTTCTACAATATCTGGATGATTTGCATTCTGCCAAATCAAATCTCTGCTCCGACAGAGGGGAATTTTTCCATCTTAAAAGTGAACGCTCTGCAGTACTGCAGTCACATGACGCCCCTTCTTTTCTTTCAGCGGTTAACGCCTCATCCCCACTCACCTCAATTCTGCAAGGACCCACATATAACCAGGTGCACAGAAACACTTTGCGTTCTGATCTGGGTCCAATATCCGGTCTAGACGACCTCAGGTCCCACTCTAATTCACTGAGCAGTGTTTCAGTGGAAACCACATCAGACTATGTGCTGATATCGCACTCTTCACACAGTGAAAAGGGGAAAGGGGGGTCTACTTGTGACTCATGCCTCTCTGAGCATCATTCTTCTACTTTCTCTAACCAAAACCTTTCAGTCTATTCAGGTATTTAATCCTCTGGCTGTGCTGATGTAACTTTATGGACCTCATCTCACCTGCACCAGGAAGAGGTGGGCTCTCTAAGAAACTCTGGCCATAAGGGACAAACCTATGGGCTGAACAGCACTTATGCTTTACAGCATCAGATGAGAGATCGCTCCCCAGACCGCTGTCATCTAACCCTTTGCCTCTGAGAGTGAATTGGAACATTCTCACCAGAGAGCGTATTTAATCTCCAATTTTCCTCCCGGCAGGAGAATGAAGCCAGTTTCCCTGTGCACCCTTCCAAGGAGGGGACCAGAAGATCTCAGCACGAATCTTCTGACATCTGTATGATTTATCCCCCTCCACACAGGAAACACAAACTGTGTTTCACTACAGTTACCTCTCACTACAGAGGGGTATCATTAAGATCTTATTGATATCTTAGTGATACTGTTGAAGAATTTTAGACAATATTTACCCCATCATCAATACTTTTTACAATTTAGAGGGGAAAAAACAAAACTCTTCAGAACAGAACTGCCATTGCTTTTATTGCCTAAACTAACGGGATATGTAAAAAAAATTCAGCGCCAACTTTCCATACTGTAATTTTTATGCAAGAAATAATATCGTAACATTATTTTAACAATCTGTGTACCAAGCACGATTAGATTTGTAAAAATGTAAGGTGAAATCTGACTGGCTCAGATCGGCTTTCAGCTCGTTTGTTCACCCTGAAGTGATTGAATTTGTCAGTAGATATGAGTGTACCTAAATAGTCAGTACTTGACTCTTAACAGTGTTCTCTTTTGATGTGTTATTCATGGTTGTTTAAATGTTACACATAACTGCCCAGATGTCTACAGCTGTGTATGAACTGCCCAGATTTGCCAAACTGACATAACCTGTCAAATGAACTTGAGGACCTGTGGAATGTTGAATGATTTTTGCGCTCTAAAGGAATACTGGCTTAAGCCGCATCCTGAGATCAAAGGGGGGTGTAGGGACAATGGAACTACATTTCCACACTTCAACATTTCCATTTCGGAAGCATGTAGATATGAGATGCACCTTCCTGGAAAGGAGGGTGTGTAAGCTGTGGTGCCCATGACTAAGTCTGCCCTGCAGCAGCTCTCACACAGTATCCGGGTGTTAGGATATTTTGGATATTTTGCCCTTCTCCGTGGAACAGTGCAGGACAATGAAGAACACATTGACAACTTCTCTTAAGAGAATGTTGATTTATTATGATGAGACAAACTCAGAACATTCGGGCTGCCTGTGCCGAGAGAATCTCTAAAGAATCAAGTTTGTGGTGTGTTGATGTATACTTCATGGTCATATATATCAAAGGACCGGAGACAGCTGGTCTCGTCCCTACATGGGAAGCCTGGCAGAGCCATTAGCAGGGGTATGCTGTGGAGACAGGATACCCTACAGAAATGCAAATGTTTGGTTGGTGAATGGAGCTGGCTAGGCCAAAGGTGGAGGTGTCACAAAGTACGAATACAGAATAAAACACAGTTCTGTCACCTACAGGAAGCCTGAAATAATATAATAAAAATCTGGAACCTATCACTGGGAAGCCCTGGCACCATCATCATCCACACCGGGACCAATGACCTGGCCTCTCAGTGGGAGGGGGTGGCTGCCTCTGTGATCCGAGTGGCTGAGAGAGCCACACAGCGCTTCCCCAGGGCAAAGATTGTTATCTCCACCATTCTGCCCTGTGCTGTCGTGTCACAGCACGCCATAAACAGCATCAACAGCCAGCTGAGCAGGGGCTGCTCACAGCTGGCTAAGGTACACCTCGTCCACCATCCCAATCTGAACGCTCAACATCTATGTGAACGGGTACACCGAAATGAGCAGGGGGTCAAAATATTTGCCAAGGACCAAAGAGACGCCGCCTTGGGCTGACAGCCGATTTCTGATTTTGGATTGTGTCTCTGCCTGATTGCTGTGTTTACCTGGTTCAAACTTTGCCTGTTTTTGACTACTGCTTTGGATTCTGTTTTTGGCCCTGACACCGTGCTCTTCTGGTTTGACCCTGTGCCTGTTTTTGACTCTGTTTTTTGGATTTGACCCTCTTAATAAACTCTGGTTAATCTCATCCCTGTCTGCACTTGAGTTCATACTGCACCCTGACAGCACCAGGGGAGAGGCAGGATGCCCACGCTGCCCACCCCACTCCCGCCACCCCCCCACAACCCAACACTCAGCATCGCAGCCCAGCACACACAGCCTGGACTCAGCTGTGCTGCAGCCCAGCACACACAGCCTGGACTCAGCTATGCTGCAGCCCAGCACACACAGCCTGGACTGAGCTGTGCTGCAGCCCAGCACACACAGCCTGGACTGAGCTGTGCTGCAGCCCAGTACATACAGCCTGGACTCAGCTGTGCTGCAGCCCAGCACACACAGCCTGGACTCAGCTGTGCTGCAGCCCAGCACACACAGCCTGGACTCAGCTGTGCTGCAGCCCAGCACACACAGCCTGGACTCAGCTGTAAATAATGAGATGCTGAAAGATAGTAACCAGTTAACCAGAGGCCCTACTGAAATTATTCAGTCTATCACTAAGTACTGGCTGCTTCCCTGACACCTGGAACCAAGGGCTTATATCCCCAATTTATTAGAGTGAAGATAAATTAGACCCCAATAATTACTGAGGCATCTGTGTAAGCAGTAATCTGGGGAAGTTATTTTGTTGCATCCTTAGTTCAAGAATTATAAACTTCCTTACCGAGCACAGTGTCTTGAGTAAGAGTCAAATTAAATTCCTCCCAAAACATCACACAACAGATATTTACACCCTGTACACCCTCATAGATAAACATGTTCTCCAAATTAACAAAGGACAAATCTTTGCATGCTTTATTGACTTTAAAAAAGGATTTGGTTCTATTTGGCACCAGGGATTAAAGTATAAAATACTTCAAAGTGGTATAGGGGGTAAAGTATATGACATCATTAAATCAATGTATTTAGAAAACAAATGTGCAGTGAAAATTGACAATCAAAGAACAGAATTCTTCACTCAGGGTCGTGAGGTGAGACAGGGTTGCAGCGCTGGACAGGGTCCAACGTTATTTAACATTTACATTGATGAATTGGCCACAATGTTGGAACATTCTGCAGCTCCTGGACTTACTCTACATGACACAGAAATTACATTTTTATTATATGCATATGGCCTGGTTCTGCTGTCGCTCACAGAACAAGGGCTACAGCAGAACCTGGCCATCTTTGAAAACTTCTGCCAGTCCTGGGCCCTGGCAGTAAACTTAAAAAAGACCAAAATAATGATATTGTAGAAAAAGGCCAGGTCTCAGAAAAGACGATACAGTTTCACCTTCTGCAACACAGTATTGGAGCATATCACAAATTACACATACCTTGGTCTGAAAATCAATGCATCGGGGAGCTTTAACTTTGCAGGGAATGCACTAAAAGGCAAGAAGAACTTCCTCTGCCAAAAAAAGAACATGTTACAATATTAAATTTCTCATAAAAATCTGTTTGAAAATAATTGACAGCATTATTGTGCTGTCATGTGCTGTGAGGTATGGGGTCCACTTAGCCATCCAGACTACTCACAATGGGACAAAAACCCAGTGGAAATCCTGCATGCTGAATTTTAAAAAAATATACTCCAGGTCCACCGAAACACACCAGACAATGCATGCAGGGCAGAATTAAGCTGTTACCCTTTGATTATTAACATTCAGAAAAGACCATTAAAATTCTGGATTCATCTAAAAACAAGCGAACCAAATTCCCTCCAATATAAGGCCTTCCTATCCCAAGAGATAAGGCCCAATAGAAGTCCTCTCAGTCAGCTGGCCATTAAACTAACAAACCAAATAAAAACTATCAATACTAACTATGACATGTTTCAGACCAGCACTGCTTCCATTAATTATTTGGAACATTGGAAGGAAATGACAAAACTGCTAAACAAATTAAATTGCTACACAATGTTAAACAGAAATTACAAACTGGCAGAATATCTCTCCACTGTCAGAGATATAAAGCAGAGACAGATCCAAACCAAGTACAGACTAAGTGATCACAGCCAGGCCATTGAAACAGGCAGACACAAGCAAACCTGGCACCCCAAAGAGGAGAGGATATGTGATCACTGTGAGACAATTGAAGCTGAATTTTAAAAGAATATATCCACATTTTGAAACACTGTCTGGGGAGAGACAATTACCAATCTTACTGGGTGAAGAACACACAGCCTCCCTGGCTGCTCTATATGTAGCAACCTGTCACCAGTGCAGGAATATAATAAGTGTACAAATGTTAGTTAATAGACATTCATTGTATGCATTCATGTTTGTTCCTTTTTTTCCCCGTTATTGTGTTAATTCTTCTGTTATTGTGTTAACTGTAACATTTGCTTTGGCAACACAGCCCATGTCATGCCAATAAAGCACCTTGAAATGATGTGTAGCCTAATGTTTGAAATATGAGCCTGGAGAATGTTGATCAAATTAATTCTTGATTTCTCAGAAAATGGGAAAATTCACAAAGATACTCATCAGGGAATGGTAGAATAGCTATCTAATCAGGGTCTACTCTCCCTCTCCCCATGCAAAGCTCTGCAAATTATTAGAGCTTCAGTGCTGAGGCAATCACCAAGAAAAGGGTGCGCCACGTCCGACAAACTGTCTCCTACCTACATGCTGCAGTTCTAACGAGTAACTCCAGGTTAGTTTAAGTAAACCTGTTCGCTTACTCACACGCACGCACACATGCACCCTTGCACACACAGACACACACACATGCTCCAGAAGGGGAAGGAGTCAGAGGGAGACAGAGACAGGTGATAGCCCCTGTGGTTGGGGATGTTTAAAAAAGGGATGTACATTTGGGGGCATCTTAAAGCTTATCAACAACAAAGAGGGTCGTATCACGCCCAATTCTGCTTTTAACTGGTAACCCCAAATGTACATCCATTTTGGCTGTCATAAGTGTTTCGTTTCAGTTTCTGAGTAAAGCTCTGCTCCTTGCCATGCTTGAATTGCCTGTTGCCTCTTTGGTCACTGATTCAGGCGTATTTACAAAGGGGGTGGAGTCCATTTGTTCCTCTCAGACCGTGTCTGGTTGCATGGCAAGGGACCATAAAAGAAGGGAGCAGGGTAAATAACCATAAAATGCATGTTTCTGTCTCGACGCTAGTCTATGGCTAGAACACACACACACACATAATCCTACTTTCACACTGAACTTCAACACAAGATAATTCTGGTCAGGAACCACACAGCTGGCAACCCTAAGACTCATGGGGTTTTATCCTGCTTTACTTTGCTGTGATATAGGAGAAAGAAGAGAGGGATGGGACCAATGTGGACAAAGGAAGGAAGGCAGAGAGAGGAAAAGTTTGATTGAGAGAAGGACCTGTTTGAGGTTTCTCTGTATGGAGCCATAATAACTAACTATTTACTAAAGGTCACAAAGTACACAGCACTACTCACCCCACTGTCTGTAGTTTACAGTTTGGACTCTTCAGTCCAGCACAGAGCAGCTTCACTCCTGAATCTCCCAGGTTATTGTTGCTGAGGTCCAGCTCTCTCAGGGGTGAGTTTGATGACTGGACAGCTGAGGCCACAATTTCACAGGACTCCTCTGTAAGACCACAGCTGCTGAGTCTGAAAGAAAGAGGTGATGTGTTAATATTTAACACTTAATATTTTAAATGTGGTATTGATAGTGCTCACTGATAAAGAGTGATATTGAGGATTGTAAGATCTACAATGCTCTGATGAAGATGTCTGTGCTACACTCTCCAACTGCAGCACTTTACACCTGAGACTAAGATGTCCTGCTCAAGTCTGACAGTTCTACAGCTTTGGTTCTGACCCAAATAGCCCCTTTTCCTCTATTCAGTTCTGTCAGAATTTGGGGCTAATGGCCCAGCTACCTTTTCCACAGTCTTTTTCAGGCTAACTCTGGGCTTTAAGCCTCACTCATGGCCCTACTCATGCCCCTGAGCCAAGTGTGGACAGCAGGGCTAAGGATGGAGTTATCAGATCCTTTTATACTGTATTTCATTTTGAAAGCAAATTCCAGCCTTTTGAGTGAATAGTGAGTGAGCTTGACAAGTGGTAAGAAGTTTGTATTTCCTTCCAATGAGTAAAAAAGCAGAAATTATCACACAGCTAAAGGTTCACAGGAGTATTCACAGGAAGTTGAATTTTAATTTAACACAAGGTCTGAATCATCAAACTTTTGTGATCAGGGTTAGAAGCGAGTAAATATTTTGGCTGTGCATCATTTTTCCATCTTTTGTTGTGTTTCCTTGTCTTTGGTGTCATTGAAAATAATGAGCCTCGAGAAAAATAATACTCAGTTTTACAAGGAAACCAACACAGCTGTAGCATTAACCGGTTGCATAAAACCAGAAATGAAATAATACACAAAGCTGGATCCATTGGGGCCCTTATGATGTTTTGCTGCATCTAAATGCTTTGGCTCCTCTCTGAGCTCTGCTGCAGTTACTAAATGAGTCCACTAGAGAGCACTGTCATCCCTCCACAGGGAACAGGCTGCAACACATTCATACCAAAACTATTGTAAGCAAATAATGATGCGCTGCATTGCAGAGGTACCGCTAGCTTCACAAGCCACTAATGGCACCCAAATTAAAGTTTCATCTGTCAAAGTCACCAATCTGGTGTAAAACAGAACAGAATATTCAATATATACCTTGTGGGTAGCCAAGCTCCTACCTCGGCAATAGAATAAATTTGCCCGGTAGCTGGTACATAGCCTCCATCTCAATCTCCAGCAGAAAGATTTCTCTGGAGGAAAGGAAGAGACGAGAAAGGAGGAAAGGAGGAGGCAAGATTTCGTTTTGGAACAGTGGAGGGAAGGAGGACACATAATCAGCTTCCAGGGCACGGAGGAAAGGAGGGGAGGAAAGGAGGAGACGAATTTGAGTATTGGAATGCAGCCTCTTATTGTGGCAGGAGAAGCAACTTGGCTGTTGACGATGTAAAGTTTTAGTAAAAACCTTGCTTTGAGTTCATATAGTTTTTGAACAGGTCTTGCTTTATAATCTTGTGTGGCGCCAGGAGAGGTGGACGGGGGAGCAAGCTTCTCAGCTCCTCCCATTGTACTGCTGTCAGTCTCCTGGTTTCCTCCCTCAGCCTGGAGAAGTAACTGGAGCTGCAACAGCAGAGGCCTCACGAACAGGCAGGCTCACCTGCGAGTGATTTCTAATCAACTCAGCTGTGGGCACTTGCCTTCAATTAGGCCATCTATTTAAGCACAGCCTGAGAGGCTGAAGGGGAACTTTTGGAACTGCTGGATTTTTTGTGTTTGGATGGCTGTGCAGTTTTGTGTTTTGCCTTGTTTTGTATTGAGCCCCTTTGTTGGTGTTTTCTTTTCCCCTAAAAGGGGGTAATAAATGGCCTTTGGCCCCTTTCAGTTGAACTTTTTGTTGTGTTTTACCTTCCACTCACCACCTGGCACAGTGGCCACACCTGCCACTTTGTCACACTTGTAATCATCATAATTTAGCCTACTGACACATAGCCGACGTTGACTTCAGTTATGACTTGATTGTCTCTTCCCTAGTTGTGTCAAGTTCCACAACATGAATTTATGTAACTAGGATAAATGTAACTGTGAGTAAAATATTTTGTGTCCCACATGGAGTGACGAGGGGCTACCACAGAGCTAGAATTGTGAATCTATCGGGACTCAAAATGGTGCTGACATGTCTGGCTCTGGTACCTTTACAAAGTAAACTCAATCATAGACGGTCATATGAGACAGCAGTAAAGTAGGTTTGATAATCATATTTAAATTCGGCATGCAGCCAAATCAATGTTTCATACTGTAGCCAAGTCTTTAACCTACCAGTTGTGCTCTCAAACATCCATTTGACGATAGACTTCCACTAAGCAGTCAAATTCGCGCACTCCACTATTACTGGAATGGTCGCCTGCAATATCCGAGTGGAGCCTGCTGGACTGAGAGCTCCAACAAACTTTTCCTTATCAAAAGAAAGAAGCCTGGCATTCCAATTGGAAATGATGATGAAAAAATAGCTTACAACTGATGTGGTTTCCAAAATACTTGTAAAACAGAATACATATTCCTAGCTTGACAGTGTCATGGCCTCCCTGAGCAGATACTGCATGGCTGACCTTACTCTGGTTGTCTTTAAATTTGTCAGTGATAGCTTTTTTTAAATACAATAAGAAAGAAAAGAGGACTGACGTTGCCTCCACCGCTTGCACCCAACGCCGGAGCTTCTCATTCCGCGGCCAGCTCGCTCTTGTCGCCAGGGACGGACAGCCCGGTCTTGGAATTGCGAAGGCAACAGTTCGCTGCCCCCAGCAATCGGTTTGTTCAACGTTTTCTAAAAGATAGCCTGGGCTGAGCGTCACGTTGTCGCACAATTTAGTTGGTTAAGGATGAACAAGGAAAAAGAGAACCGTGAGTAAAAACAATATTCGAGTGGAGTGGACGAGTTTTGTGAGATCCGCTTCCAGGATTTACCAGAATTTACTTGGATTTACTGCCGAACTGCGCGCACAAACCTCATTGGAAAGAGCGTCGATCCAACTCGCTCACTTATCACTCTCCGGGTCACAGAGTCAAACCATTCTCTCGTTAATTAAACGATGTCAACCCTCGTAAAACACTGTATCCAAACAAGCGGAAGTGCTTTTAAGGGACTCAGTAAATCTAAGATGATAAAATAATTGTCTAAAATTTATTATTTTAACAAAAAATATATAGCATCAAAACAGATCTCCTGGCATTCTTAAAGGGACAACATTAGATCTCAGTAAGAAATTGCCTGTCTGTAACAATTGGCTGGATCATCTGAAAACGTACTTGGACGAATTATAGGAGAATCTCACCAATAGTCAAGGGATGGTCGATGATTTATTGAAAGAATTCAATACTCAACTGGGCTTCTTTTTTAAAATAAATGTAAGTTATTTTATCGAACCTCAACCCTGCAAGTCATTATGGCTTAGCAGTTGTTATTACAGATGGGCAGTTTTGGAATTCTTATTTATTTGCTTGGGAATATTTATGGTTACAGCCATAATAAGTGAAATAATTATTTCCTAGATGCTATTCATAATGAATTCTGAGAAATAAACCCAAATCTGAACATTTTATTAGGGGGGGATTTTAAACCAGCCCTACATTACATGGATTTATGACCTCACATGCCCCAACAACACTGTAATCACACCTCCTTAACCAATATGATGTCTATGTTTGACCCAACCAGCATTTTAAGAGTCAGGAACCCTGATCAAATGGCTGCTTGGAGTAATAAAACTGGCCCATCTAAATCTAGGATCAAACGATGGTTTATATCACATTCATTATGCCCTAACATTGTAAAAGTAGAGGTTGTTCCAACACCACTGTTGGACCAGAACAATAAAATAATAGCTTTTAGTACGTATGACGTTCATCCAAAAAGAAGATGCTCTTACTGGAAACATAATACCTCTTCGTTTGGACTTGAGGCTTCTAGATATCAAATTATAGCATGTATTTATTCTGTCTGGATCAAAAAAAGCAAGAAACATCATATGATCTTAACTGGGATCTTCTAAAATTACAAAACTCTAGCAATTAAATCAGGCTCTGAAAAAAGAGGGGGGGGGAAATGAATTGATCATAAATATGATTGGATTTTTAAGTACATATAGTGAATATACAACGGAAGAAAACTGAACTACATTAGCTATAAGTTTCATAAGGTCAAGCTATAAATGGCTGGAAGAAGGTGAACATATTGTAATTACTTCTTAAAATTGGAACAACTGCATAATATCTGAACTAAATTTAAAGGATATCTTGATTTTAAAAAAAACCCTATGGAAATCTCAAAGCTCGTAAAAGTAAATTTTACTCAACACAATCTGGTCATTCAGGCTGTAATCTTTACACCTCCCAAATGGAACTGCATCAGCACACAGAAGTCATCAACTAGGACCCCCCGCAGTCAATACGTGCAAAACAAGAGCATGGATGATTCACACGGTTGGAGAAAAACCAAAATTGTAAATTTAATTGTAAATCTTTATAATAAATCTTTATATAAATTTTGGTGCCTCTAACATTTCAGTCCCTGAAATGTTAGAGGTATGTTCAGAAAATGGAAAACTGGGAAAAGCCCTGAGCCAAATAGGATTACGGGAAAACTACTTAAAATATGTGCATTACAGCTGTGTGATATTTTCTCCTATGAGTTTAACCTATCCATAGAACAATAAGAGAGTACCAAAACTCTACAAGGAGTCAATCATTGTTACCCATAGCAAAGAACAAAACCCGCAAAGAACTCAGTGGCACTGAGGCCAGTGGCACTGACCTCATTGGTCATTAAATCATTTAAGAGATCGGTCAAGTAAAAGCTACATAGCAAAGCGGAGGGTTTACTAGACCCAATGCAATTTGACAATAAAGCTAATAGAGGTGCTGAGGACAGGTCTGCTTTTAACACAATTCAGCAACACCTACTGTCACTTTTTACACAACACATTAACCTACTGTCACTTTTTACACAATACATTAACCTACTGTCACTTTTTACACAATACATTAACCTACTGTCACTTTTTAATGTTAATGTTAATATTGTAAAATGGATTGTGGAAAATGATCATCAGATAAATATATCAAGTAATATTGTTTTTATTACAATTATTTCATATTGTTTCTGGTTGAAACTAAGTGGCCAGTTAGTTATAAAAGTCAGAGTAATGTTTTAACTCTCAATCTGTGATGTTTGACCACTATGATCAAGACCTATCACAGAACTTTATTCCGAATTTATTTCTACTGCTGGGCAAATATCATGCACATAATGAAATTTTCTTTTATTCTGTAAGACAATATAATTAAATATTTATGATATCCAAAACATGAAAGTTGTTGCAAAATTAAATGCAAAATTAAAAAAATATTTGATCTCTACAGTGTTAAGTTGTATCATACTGTGTCATATGTCTCTTTCTTTCTTTCTTTTTAAACTCTTTCTCTTTGTTTCCACAGTCTCTCCATCTCTTTCCCTAGTATTTCCATCACTGTGTATGTGGGGGGCAGAATGGGAGGGGCCTTCTAGGGTTGGGGTGAGTTGGATTGGTTTGGACAGACTCAGGTGGGGGTTATGGGAGGGACAGGCAGGCGGGGTGACATGATCCCCCTGACAGGGGCAGCATCTAAGTTAAATGATGTCTGAGTATTTGAGATGTAGAGATTTGAATGCTATTCACGACTTCAGAAGCAATAAAAACTATTTTTTTAAAGAATTTTGTAAAATGTGTAATTCCATAACTGTGGGATTTTTAGTTTCCCAGAGTGATCATTTCTGAAACTGCACAGAATCAATATGCTTTTGAGAGAGTGAGCAGCACCCTGGTGGTGAGTGTCTAAACACAGGTCAAATACATGAGCATGTCATCAGCTAACACGTCCGTTGGAAAGTGGTGAGTGAGTTCTTGACTCAATCAAATGACTGGGCATCAGATACATTCCGTGTGTAGAGAACAGCGTCTCACGATGTGATCATATTTAATGACAGGACTGCATAATAGAATATACCATCATTATCTCTAGTGTGGGCCAGTTTTAGATTAAGTTTCCTTTTAGCCAGAATAGCAAAGACCCTTTGCTTACTCCTAGTGGTGAAAGATGTCATAATCTTGTCATGTTGGTTTTGAAAGCTGTGTTTAGATTGTACTTGAGTCTCCTGCAGATATCAACACTGTTCATCTCAGGAGGACCTGGGGAGGAAGATGGCATCTCTGCCAAGTCCAACTCCACAACCATCGCCGAAAGAGCCGCAAGGAGCAACAGACATCCAGCGGACAACAGAGGAGCTGTCATGTGAATTTTGATCCATCCAGGAAATTTGATCCAACCTGTTGCAACAATGTTCTGAATAGTGGACATAGTGTCCGTTGTTATAACGACGCAGGGATAAACATTTAGAATGTTAGGAAATTAAAGTTTTGCAAGACTTTACCGCAGAGGAATTTACACTACCTCACAAAGAGAGCGGAGTTGAAAAATTTTAGTGCAGTTTTGAGATTTTTACTATTAATGAGGATGTATTGAAGATGATGGGAACTGCACTGAAGCTGACATCTAATACGACTGCCTGACAAGTTACGAAGTTGTGCCTGACAGCGTTGCCTGGCCTGCATTATCTCTAGCAAGTTTAATTTTTCAAAGGTCAAACCTACAGCACATACAGATAGGCCTACCTTAAATACATATGTGAAGATAACTAGTAGCCGATAATGAGAAAACAGTATCCATCTTTTAATTTCAAGATAAAAAAGGTTAAAAAAAAACCCATTCGAAATGCAGACAGAAATAATGTTTGTTTCAAAGAAATGTAAAACTATTAAAAATGCGAGCTAGCGAACATTTTCTGAAGGTAGATACAGGCTTTTGGTCATGATATAGGTGAGCTAGATTCATGCACTTTATTCTCACACAATTAAAAACTGTTTATGCAAATATCAGTGTCAATCATCTGCATTATGAATAATGTAACAGTACTCACTTGGCCTTCCTGCAGTTCCTCACTACTGGTACCAGTCTCTGATGACCTGCTGCTGATGTGTTGTACATCTTCAAGTCAAACTCATCCAGGACCTCCTCTGACATCAGTAACACAAAGGCCAGAGCTGAGCATTGGTGTGGTTCCAGCTCTTTATCAGAAAGTCTTCCTGATCTCAGGGTAGTCTGGATTTCCTCCACGAGAGAGTTGTGATTCAGTTCATTAAGACAGTGAAACAGAATGATGGTCCTCTCTGCTGAAGACTCTTCACTGATCTTCTGCTTAACGTACTGGATTGTTTCTTCAATGCTCTCTGATCTACTTCCTGTTTGTGTGAATAGTTTTCTGATGTAGTGTTTGATTGTTTTATTTCCTGTCTGTGTCAGTACTTCTCCTAAGAGAGTCTGAGTGGAGTCCAGTGAGAGGCCCAGAAGGAATCGGAGGAAAAGGTCCAGGTGTCCATTCTTACTCTGTAAGGCCTGATCCACTGCACTCCTGTGTACCGCAGATACAGCCCTGTGTGCCTGTAAGTTCCAGGCCTGAGTACATTTCTGTTTTCATTTACACATGAATGAAACACAAACAAGGCAGCCAGAAACTCCTGAATGCTCAGATGCACAAAGCAGTAGACTTTCTCCTGATGCAACCCAGACTCCTCTTTAAAGATTTCTGTGCACACCCCAGAGTACACTGAAGCTTCACTGACATCAATGCCACTCTCTCTCAGGTCCTCTTCATAGAATATCAGATTGCCCTTTTCCAGCTGTAGAAAAGCCAGCTTCCCCAGTTTCAGGATCATTTCTGCATCTGGTGCTGAGATCTTCTTTGGGTTTGTCTCACTGGTGCCATGATACTTATGCTTCTTCACATTGGTCTGAATGAGCAGGAAGTGTGTATACATTTCAGTCAGAGTTCTGGGCAGTTTTCCACTGTCTGCTTTACCAAACATTGTCTCCAGAACTGTAGCAGAAATCCAGCAGAAGACTGGAATGTGACACATGATGTAGAGACTCCTGGATGACTTTATCTGTGAGATAATTTTGCTGGCCTGGCTCTGATCTCTGATTCTCTTCCTGAAGTACTCCTCCTTCTGTGGGTCATTGAACCCTCGTACTTCTGTAACCTGGTGGACACACTCAGGAGGGATCTTACAGGCTGCTGCTGGTCGGGAGGTGATCCAGAGGAGAGCAGAAGGAAGCAGATTCCCCTTAATGAGGTTGGTCAGCAGCACGTCCACTGATGCTGATTCTGTCACATCACGCCAGATCTCATTGTTTTGGAAATCTAGAGGAAGCCGACACTCATCCAGACCATCAAAGATGAACACAACTTTGACTTTATCATGTTCAACACTTTTAATCTCTTTCAGTTGTGGAAAGTAGTGCTGGATGAGTTGCATCAGACTGAATTTTCTCTCCTCCTTCAAATTCAAATCACGGAAAGGCAGAGTGAAGATGAAATGAATGTCCTGATTAGCTTTTCCTTCTGCCCAGTCCAGAATGAACTTCTGCACAGAGACAGTTTTCCCAATGCCAGCGATGCCCTTTGTAAGCACAGTTCTGATGGGTTTATTTTTTCCAGGTAAAGGTTTAAAGATGTCATTGCAGAGGATTGCAGTCTCCTGTGTGGTTTGTCTCTTTGATGCTGCCTCAATCTGTCTGACCTCATGTTCATTATTGACCCCCCCACCTCCCCCCTCTGTGATGTAGAGCTCTGTATAGATCTCATTGAGGAAGGTACAGTGACCCTCCAGTGCCAAACCTTCAAATATGCATTCACATGTTCTCTTCAGATCAGATTTCAGTGTCTGCTGGGCTTGTATTATGCGTTCATCTGAAAAGAGGAAATACACAAAATAGTTTTAAAATAATAATTTGTTTAAATGTTGTCTTGAGGAAAGTATTGATCGAAAAACAACAGCCAGTAAGAAGTGCTTACACAATCAACTTTCCATAGTGTTACACACCATTCTCACAGTGTGTTACATAACACAACTTTTATGGTGTATCATTTTAAAATAGCATTCTAAACAAGGTGGTGTCATTTCCCCTTCACCCTGTGCTCTGAGCAAACCCAATCTTATGTTGGAATATTTAGGCCTTTTCCTAACTTCCAATTCACTTCATTTAATTTCATAAAGAACTTGGAAAACATATTTCTCAAAAAATACAAAATCCATCAACACCAAACATTATCATATGTATTTCTGCCAAGCGGGTGTCCTAGTTAAAAAAAATATAATTTTTCTTATGTCCAGTTATGAACAAGGGAACTGTTTTATGCTTAATTATACTCTAATTCATGTGCAGCCCTGCCATTTCTACTGGTAAAAATTCTCACTCATGTTCAGGTAGTTTCCACATTATGTTATCTCCAGACTACAGCTGCTTCCCTGTTAGCTGGCTAGGGTTTCATGAGGAGCCAGCAAATCCCAACAATTAATATTGATAGTTCATCAGGACAGTTGCTAAATATCTGTAAAAGGTAATTAGCACATGACATCGAGAGCTACAATTTAAAAAATGATGTCTTAGAAACATAATTATGTTGTAAGATCTTTTCTTATTCCCCTCATGTTCGTGGGTCAATGACTCTACTAAGTGGACTAGCCTTTAGTAGTGATGGGAACGTTTGTTTGTTTTGGTGAGCCGGTTCTTTAGGATCTGTGCATTCAAAAGATTCATTCATTTGGCTCTCTCCTTCTTTTGTTGTGAAGTATTTTCTGCAAGACAGAGTTGTCGCTCAATTTATCGTTCATTCAGTGAGAGTGCAGTTCCCTCAGTATGGTCAGAAAAATTACACTTGACAAATAAACTCTGTCTTGTTTCATATTCATTTCATATTTACCTTCGGGAAGTCCTGCCTATACTCCTAGCTTCTGTTGCTGTGTTTGACAATCTACCCTAACATTTAGGTTGGGTCAGTGTCAAAATGCCTTATAACATCATATTCAGACTGAGATAATTACTGCAAATTATGAACTTTATTATGTTTCATTTGACCTAGAATGCAGCAGCACCAGTTGACTCAATCCATGAACTAACCTAAACCACGACTATGGGAAAGTGCTGTCATTAGCAAAGGAAGCCAAAACCTCACTTGATGAAAATGAAGATAGGAAACACTTTTATCAAAGTACAACTTGTTCTTACACAGTGAGGTATGTAAACAAAACAGCCTATTGAAATGTTTATTCAAATACAGACTATGTAACGGTCTTAATTCAGAGGTAGTGGCCAACAAAAACTTTCATTAAAAACATATCCTGTGCTTTCTGACACCTTTCTCCCTTCCAAGACATGCCACCCTATTTTCCAAATGAAGTTCTTGTCATTACTTTACCACACCTGACACTTTGGAATAACTCCCCTGTTAAAATATGAATGTTATCCCTGGAACTATGTGTCTGTGTCTCTCACATTACTGAGCTACACTTGTTTGAAAGCTTTACCCCACATGAGTACCTCTGAAGAGGATGTGGCGACATGTACCATGCAGGCAGTTGGCTGAGCTGGTAGGGTATGAATATTATGAGGTTGTAACAATAACTGTATTCCATAATGTTATGTACTGAATATGTGCATTGATGGATCTTGCCCACTTGATGGCGCTGTGGGTTCATATGACCACAAATTGCTCCTGTATGGGCTCTTCTATGTCAATATCTGATAAAGTATTTTGTTATGCCAGCAACCGAGTGTGGTGTCTGTTCATATAATAATCTACTGATACTTAAGACACACTAATACTTAAATTAACAGAATTCTTCAAGTAAGTATTTAAATTATAATTTTAGTTTCTACAAATGAGGTTAAAGATACAATAAAAATCATGTGACTCCAAAGAAAAAATAATGGTTTAAGTATGAGATTTATACAAGAGTGTAAGTACAATGTAATTGTAACTGCATTTTCCTGATTTGGGGAAATCTTTGTGCAGCATATTATTTATTACTGTAATATTGCTAGTGAAGGTTTGAATAGTGATTATTGAGTTGCACCATCTCCAGTTCTGTTTGCATACTGAATACAGCATTGATATTTTCACACTGTTTGTAAGAATACGAGTTCTTACCTTTCCCAGCTGTACTCTTTTGGTCCTGCACAGCTTCTGTGGTCGCTGCAAAGAAAAGAAAAAAAGTTAATTTATTAGCTAGTTGATGTTAGAAGGTGGAGCCATACAGTGCTCTTACAATGTTCATATCTGTGATTGTAACTGGGATGTGAAGTGATTGTGAATGCAAAGCTCAAGCTCATTCCTTCTGGTAGACGTGTAGCAATTCTGAAGAGAATTTCTTAATTGTTTCAAAGTTTGCAAGTTTTTTATGTAGCCTGTACTCTGAACTTCTGCAAGTAAACGCACTTCCAAATACATTTTAAGATTCACCATGACAGTAATCTTGGGAATTATTTTCCAATATCTCACTGCTGCAGTGAGCAATCAAAATATGTTTGCTATAATTAATTCAATACGTACACAATCTCTCGAATGGACTCTGTCTTATTTGATTAATCTTAAGCAGATGGTCATTACAGATGGTACTTCTTCTGAGCCAAAAAAGTATGATATGGTGTTCCACAGGGAAGCATCTTGGATTCAAGGAGTTCAAGAGTAGGCTACAGAAAGCCCAAAATAAACTGATTAGAGTAATTCTGAAACTGCATCCGCACAGAATTGCAGTTTGGTAAAACAGAGATTCGGGAGAAGAACTCTCAGACAACCCTTCCGGTCCCTAAAATAAATCAGGTATATAAACACCATTCACTGTTACCTTTCCCCATCGTGCTCAGCATTTCCGCATCCAGTGTTTTCCAGTTTCTCTCAGACAACTTCTCTAGCTCGCACCGCCCTACAGGTCAACACGATGGATTTCCAACTCCATGATCCCATGGTGACCTGTCCTGTGCTCCAGAGACGACTTCCCCACGGGTTTGCGGTCGCCGACCGACCCGTCGCCTCTCATGCAGGCTGAGATCCAGGGCCATCCCTCGGTGGTCACCCTCCTCTCCTCTCGGCTGTCGTCGACTGAGATGCCGTGCCTGCAGCCCTGTGGCTCCCGCTGCTGTCACTCGTCGCCAGTCGGCAGCTCCTTCAGGGACCGCAGAACTGCGGCAGCCGGGATTTCGGAGTTCAGATTGGACCGTGACCCGCCTCCGTGAGGCTCTGAGGCTCCGCGGGATTGCGTTTCCTCTGTCTGCGCGGAAAAGAGTATTGTTCCTGCTGTTCGTGGAAGCCCTCTGCACTGACAACCTGGCAGTCCCCGCCCACTCTTCCCAGACAACGTCCGGCGCAGCTCTGCCATCAGGGGACCTTCGTCGGACCCTGGGGCAGTCCACTGATGGCCTGTTTCCAGCACTGAGTCGCCGCCGGGAGTGCTACTGCGGCCCTCACCCAGATGCGCTCTCTCCCCCTCCCTCCCCCCTCTCTCCCCTTACATGCCGACCGGGCTGGAGCCGGCAGGCTCTACTTGGCGCCCACCATCAGCTATCCTGCCATTACACGCTCCCGAGTGCCAGGCAATGAGGTCCTCCCCCAGCTGCTGCCGTTACCCTAGCTAGAGCAGCCAGGCGCCCTCGGCGCTTGGTGACCTGCTTCTGCCCGCTCGCAGGGTTTCGCACGGCGGTCCCTCCTCCCTACTGCTGCAGCCGCCCTCACTGGGGCAGACGAGCTGCTCCAGATGCCGAGGTTTCAGCAAAGCAGCCTCCCCCGGACGCCACCACCTTCGCTGGGGCCGATGGGCTCCTCCTGATGCCTTCGGCGTCAGGAATCCCGTTATTGCACGCTTCCGAGGCAACGGCTCTGCAGCCCCCTCTCCCCCCGGCTGCCACCCTTGCTGGACACTCTCTGTCCTGCCCCTGCACTCTCCCAAGGAGTCGGCGCTGCAGTTTTCCTTTCCCTGGCTGCCCTGGTCCCTCCCGGAGTCGGCGAGTTCCAGTCGGCGCACCTCGCGCCCGCTGGACAGCCCCTGCACGCTTCTGGGATCCAGGTGCTGCGGACTAATTCCCCAGCTGCTACCGGAGCGGGCGGGTTCCCTCAGATGCACCACGCGCCCTCTGACTCGCTGTCGCTGGCTCCCCCTTTGGACCGGTTCAGCTGCCCCAGCTCACGCTGCGTATCCTTCCCTGTATCCTGCTCATCATGCATTACAGTATCCCCTACCACTGCCTTTTCTGCTGCTGTCTCTCTCTCTCTCTCTTCCAGGTCCCCAATATTCCTGCCCGGCTCCCTCTGCCCCCAGTGTCCAGTCCTACAGCCTGTCCACGGCCGTCGTGATGCCTCCTCCCCCGACTGCTCCTGTTTTCGAGCCTATCCCCGTGTCTGCCCATCTGCGCTCGCAGATTTTAAAAGGTGCGGACCTGTGTTTGGCATCTCTGCTTTCACCTTCCCCCCCTATGAACGCAGGGTTTGGAGTGTGACGGCATCACGTTCACTCTCAGGGCTCTGTCTTCCTACTCTTGTAAGGCGTTGACGTTCCCCGAAATCTGCCTGGCTTTTTGTCGCTACACCGACGTTATCTGCTCAGTGTTCCCTCACCGTCGCAGAGAGCTAGCAGACTATATTGCTATTGTGGCGGATTAAGCCGTCCGTTTCGGGGGTTCCCATTTTTATGTTTATCATAAACTGTTTTCTGCCAAATGTGCCGCGAAGGTAGCGCAATTTAATGTGTGTCCTTATTGGGGTATTTTGGACTCGGACTTGTACAGTAGGGTTTTCCTGGGTTTAAGGGCTTCGGTTTGTGGCGTATGCCAGTCCACCGAACATTTCACCCATTTGCGCGCAATGGTAGCCCCCGCTGCCACTGTCTCCGCTGGTTCAGTCAGCGCTATCCCCACAGCTTACGTTTCCACCGTTGTCCCCTCCCCCGAGTTTTGACGTCAGTGGGCAGCCCATTCCATTCGACAGGGGGAAGTCAATTTGTAATAATTTTAACCAGGCCGGATGCTACAACAACGGGCGTAAATTTTACATATGTGCAGCTTTTGCGCCCACACGCGCCCAGTCTGCTTTCAGTCGGCTGAGTCCGAGCTCGATTTGTTGCTGGCTAAGGAGGTTGAGTCAGGATTTATGATCGACCCATTCTTGTCCCCTCCGTTTCCGGCATTCCGTGTAAATCCAATCGGAATTGCTATCTGCTGACCCTTGCCTCCTAGGTCCCTGCTCGATCTGGTCGTACCGGACAAGTTTTGTCTGTGCGAGTACCGTTTGCGGCACGTAGACGTTCGAAGACGCTGCGCCAGCCGTGGGTTTTGGTGCATATTATAGAGGCCGCCGGTTTGCAGCCCCCTGGCCGGTCGACTTCTCCTCCCTCCCGCCTACTTCCGAGTCCTCCGCATTGTCTTAAATTTATCCCGTGGTTGCTGCTGCTGCTGTCTTTTGGGGGTCGGAACGGTCTTAAAAGAAAGTCTTGACTCATTCCGACAACAGGGCCACCGTCACAATAATGAATAAAGGCCGTTCACGTTCCATCACTAGCATGTCACTCTTCCGCTGTCCCACCTGAGTGTTAATACGCATCAGTTCACTGTACGTGCAGATTACATTCCCGGTCACCATAACTCAATTCCTAACAGTCTTTCTCGTTTCCAATTTCAGAAATTCTTCAGTTCGGCCCCGAAGCTCACGGGAGGATACCAGATGTTAGACCCAGGCTTTTCCAAACCTAGACAACCATCATGCCTCCATACTCACTCACTGCATTAATGTCCCATTCCGGATACATCAACCCTTTCGTAGACATCACTGTCAGCTCTCTTCTCACTCGCATTTTTTTCGGATTCCTCCGATGCTCATAATTCACTGTGTCTTCAACTCTATTTATGTCAGGTTTTCTCGCTAACAATTTTCTTCTCTTTTATTCAGAATCGGAGCAGCAACTACAGTGGCACAAAAAATGGACTTCCTGACCATTTAATGAAACGCCTGGTCATCAGACGCTTTCCAATGACATTTGTTCTGCCCACAGCTCATTAATCCACTGCTGATTACGTAGAAATATCAAACCAACTCTCACATTCTGTTTACAGGGCTGGCGGTCTTTTGGGGGTTTCCCTCTCCACGAGTACGGGACGACTCCTCCCCCTTTTGACACCAAGCCCAAGTTCATTCTTTCCTATCCCTTATCAATAAACTCCTCTGAAATACTACATTGTTGTCTGAGAGTTCATACTACTGAATTGCAGTTTGGTAAAACAGAGATTCGGGAGAAGAACTCTCAGACAACCTCTCTACCTATCGCACCCTTCCAGTCCCTACAGGTATATAAACACCACATACCTTTACCCATCGTGCTCAGCATTTCCGTCATCCCACCTCCTCCACATCTCCACCTTCATCCTCTCTTTTCTAGGGGGGATTCATAATCCTAACTGCTATTGCAATTTCTTTCAGCCAAGGGAGGGGGGGTTTCCCTCTCCACGAGTACGGGACGACTCCTCCCCCTTTTGACGCCAAGCCCAAGTTCATTCTTTTCTATCCCTTATCAATAAACTCCTCTTAAATACTATATTGTTGTCTGAGAGTTCATACTACTGAATTGGCTCATTTTTGAGAACTGGGTTACAGTTGAACAAAGAGTCATCTATGTGAAAATGCTCATGGTGTTTAAAATCCTGAAGAACATTGTACCCAAATATTTAATGAATTGTTTTACTCTCGTTAGAAATAATCATGGCTACTTTACGCAAGGCAGTTTAACAAATGTTATACCTTATCCTTTTAAAACAGAAACGGGTAAAAATACATTTCTATACTCTGCCACAGCACTATGCAATAACATTCCAAGAGAAATATAACTATGTTTGAATGTGAGATCTTTTAAAGTAACGCTTAAAACATGTTTAGTACAAAATATTAAGTTTGCATTACCACAAAGATACCCGCAAAGTTATTTTCTGATACAGGCCAGCACCGCAACAGGAAAAATACGGAAGCACAAAGCACAAAGCAGCTCTATTCAGAGCGCAAAACTTGAAGGTAGAAAAATAAATTGTAGTGGGCCTACATTGACTAAGCTAGCAGGTGTCATAACATGACTTCGGAGATATTGCCGAAAGGCAATAATGGTCAAACTTCCATAATGACACAAATAATTGAATTCCCCACGATCTACTAGGAAAATATGAGACCCGTGCTCTTCAAATGTATAGGCCTATTCTTTAAATGCTTGGAACATGATTGATGCAGACTGTTAAGCTTGGCTGAATTTAATCTGTTAAATCATTAAACATTGATTGGGATCTCTGGAATTACACTTTTCAGAAAGCCTTTCTATGCCACCTCCATCTCTTATTTTTATCAATATCGTTAAAGGCATTTTATGTGCTTGAAATATTTATGTTACACTCTATACACAATATTGTATTTTGAAATAGTAAACTTGACTTTGTATCACAACCTGACACACCTGTAGACTCACCAATTCAAAATGTCTGTTTTGGCAGTGCCACATGTACACCACATGCTTCCACTCACTAAAACACTGATTCCCTTGTGTGGGTTTGATAACGGCTACAGAATGATAATGATGAAGCCTGTCTTACCTTTGTTATCAGGCTGGATGTTCACATTGACGGTCATGTTTCCTGCCACACTACATCCATGTACCTGTGGTGCAGCAACACTGGCTCCAGTCTGAGCTGTGATGGAGGAATGGTAAAGCACTGATCTCAAATCAGTAGATGCCTGTCCAGTATGGTCCACAGCATTGCCTCCAGTCTCAGCTGTCACTGAGGGGTTTAGAGAATCTCAGATTAGTATGTGTCTGTTCACGAAGATTTGCTCCGGTGGGAAAAGAAGCTGAGTTAAATAATTGCCAGAGATAATTATACCTTTTAGAAACCAGTAAAAAAGTGCAAAGTACTTACAATTTTGAATTTAGTGTTTTAGGGCTGGGCTAAATGTCTGAAATAAAATCTCAGCTTTTTTTGTAACTTACAGATGATTATGTTTATGTTTTTATCCAAACAAACAAAAAATACAAAGACATAATAAAAATCAGTTTTTTAAGACCCCAAGAAATGACAAATGTATTTTTCATCTTATTACTTTGTATCTCTGTATAGTTTATGCATGAGTCTATTGATATTTGCCAAAGCAAAAAAGTTGTATCTCTTCAGTCTTCCAGGAAAACCGCTAAATCTCGTTGATCACTCAACCTGCACCCAGAGGTGCACACAAATATTCCAGCCAATAAAATATAATAGCATGTTATCATTGTAACCCTAACCCTCCATAATCTTGGAGTGAAAGCAAGATGGGTTCGTGTTGCATCTTTGGTTGTTTGTCAACAGAAGCATTGTTTCCTTTTCCCAAAATGCTCTGGTTAAGGTCCAGGTGGCATGAGTTAGTACATTTTGAAGAGAGATAATGTAAAAGCATATTTTGGTCAATTGCTTTACCAGTGGACAGTATGCAACAGGTGTAATAAGCATCTACACAGGGCTGTGTTTATATGTGTGTCTACTGTATACCTGTATGTTTCCATGTTCAATAGTACTCTATTATAGTTGTGTAAGGAAAGAAGTAAATTCTTGGCAGAACCTTCATTTAACAGAGTTTAATAGGATAAGCTTACCATAGCCTTTCTTCAGTCTTTGAGCCAGGTTATGGTGGCGTGTCTTTGTGAAGTGATGACGATATTGCCAGGAATCGAAGGCTGTTTTGGAGGGACTGCTGCTGCTTGAACCTTCCATCTTGACTCAGCACTGTTCTTTTTTCCCTGCCACAAAGTTGAGTACTTCTCTAAGAAACCCTGTATGTCAGATGTGTTTTTCATGAGTTAAAAGCATTGGTTATCATGAAAAAAGTTTCAGAATTTTAAAATTGTCATACTTTAAAGACGTAAAAAAAATGTAATCAAGTAATCCTTGGCAGTGTAACTGTAATCTAATTGCACATTTTTTTAAATGTAATCTGGGCTGATTACAGTGATTTATTTTTGTAATCTGATTATGTAATCCTGATTACCTGTAATCTGTTAATACCCAACCCTGGCTGTGGATGCCAGAGGGAGGAGCTACTGGGTTTCCCAATGTGAGGGGCTGGACCTCAAAAATCTGGGAGAGAAGCTTTCCAGCATGGATTTTGACATTTGTGATTCTACATATGCAGATTTTGTCTTACAGACTTAACTGCTCGGTGTCTTGTAGTCCCTGGAATGCAAGACTTGAGAGGGGGAGGAAATGTGAAGGAGTGGCCCTTCCCTAAATCTTTACCATTGCTAATTGTACCTGGTTAATTGGCTGTGCAGCCTATAAAAGTGGCAGTTGAAAAGGAGAGAGGGAAATGGAAGGATTGCCACTTGTATGTGTTTTTAAAAATATTGACTTTACCAAGCCAATTTTTCTCAGTTGTTTTTAAGCCTTTTTTACAAAGTTAATTTCAATTTCCCTTTGGACTGACACAATCAGTTTATTACTTTAATGACTTTGTGGGCTACATGTGGGTGGAGCTTATAACACACCTTATTTCAGTGGTGGCAGTTTTGATCACACTGGCTTGCACTTTGAATTAAGTTAAACAGAATTGAGAGGCTATTATTTGAGTTCAAGTCAAAATACAATGGGTTTTAGAGTATAGATAAGATGATAGATCCTCAACACACACCATGAATCCATCAGTTAAATACTCCAAACACACAACACATAGATTCTAGACACAACCACATACAAGGGACCCTCTTTTCCCCAAACACACATAGTTGACACTCCTATACAAAAGCATCTTCCACCCTAAACACACCTTCAAAGGTTTAATTAAATCTCAGTTGCTCAAGTTCCACAGGATCGAGGACCGAAACAGAGGCATAAATGAGTGCGATGGAAGATGAAGGGCAACGCCACGAGAGAGCTCTCAAGCACTTGGTAAGACGGAAGGCTACTCTCACTGCACTTTATGATGATTTACAAAATTGCTTATGCAGAAATAATTTGAGGATCTATCAAGTACCAGAAGGCAAGAGAACAATGACATGGCGGTATTTGTGAGAAATTTCATTAGATCTACCCTTCAGCTCCCCCATGAAATGAACATTCAAACTGAAAGAGCACACAGGTCACTGGGGCCGAAACCAGCATCCTCTAAACCACCATTTTTGATCATTGCACAATTTTTGGACTATACAGTTGTGGCCCCGAAGAGGCGGTCTCGCAGCAAACTGTTGTACTTACTGTGATATTTCATTCCATTTTGTTCTTTTACTCTCTTCTTCTCACTCCTCTGTCTGTGAAATGTTGTTTGAGTGCAAAGGTTACTTTCAATTTCACAGTCTAAATCAGCACAATCCGTTTATTACTTTGTTGACTTTCTGAGCTTCAGTGGGTGGGGCTTATAACCCACCTTATTTCAGTTCAGGCATTTTCACCTGGCTTACACTGAAAAGCACATAGTCTACCTGACAAATTTAAAATAAAAGTTAAACAGCATTGACAGGGTATTATTTGAGGTCAAGCTGAAATACAATGGGTTTAAGAGCATAGATAGGCAGATATATCCTCAACACACACTACAAATCCATCACAGTTAAATACACTACACACACTCAACACGCAGATTTTCTACACACAACCACATACAAGAGACCCTCTTTTCCCCAAACACACATAGTAGACACTCCTATACAAAAGCACCTTCCACCCTAAACACACCTTCAAAGGTTTAATTAAATCTCAATTGTTCAAGTTCCACAGGATCTCCAAGGCACTGAAATCAAGAGGGTATTCCACAAACTTCCTTAGACCCGTCTGGAAGCCCTCTCTGCTCACAAAACAACAGGACAGAAGGAAATTCATTCTGCTTATCACTACTTACTCAGCATTCATTCAAGCAGGAAATGGGGAAATAAAACACAAGCTCACAATAACCCTTCAGAACACCAACTAGATTCAAGACCACAAAATCATTTCAGCCTACAAGAAAAACAAATGACTTGAAGGACCACCTGGTAAGCAGCAAATTATAAGCAATCAAAACAACTCCCACACAGGACCTAGTATTATTCAAACAGGCCACCACAGTCAGTAACAACAACACAAACACAACAAACCTTGTTAAACAAAAATTCACAACTGACACAACCAGTTGTATGTACGTCATACAGTGTAACCACTGTGTCATAGAATATGTAGGTGAGACAGGCGGCACAATTAGAACTAGATTAGCACAACACACGTAACATCAGAAATCTGAGGGAAACTAACACACACCTAGTGGCTCATTTCCTCCACCACAGACTTGAGGAACGAGAAATATTGGGCCTCTGTATTAACTGGACACCAGAAGAAAGACAAAGAGTGGATAAAAACTGGATCAGGAAACTCACCACAATTTTTCAAACACAAGTGACAACCCCAACCTTACTCTAACACTAAAGGTAACCCTTAAACTATAACTCTAATCCTAATACTAACCTAACCCTAACCCAAACACAAACCCTACTCTCAGCCCTAACCCTAACCCAACCTTACCCTGACACTAAAGGTAACCCTTAAACCATAACTCTAATCCTAATACTAACCTAACCCTAACACAAACCCTACTCTCAGCCCTAACCCTAACACAAACCCTACTCTCAGCCCTAACCCTAACCCAAACACAAACCCTACTCTCAGCCCTAACCCAAACACAAACCCTACTCTCAGCCCTAACCCAAACACAAACCCTACTCTCAGCCCTAACCCTAACACAAACCCAACTCTCAGCCCTAACCCTAACACAAACCCAACTCTCAGCCCTAACCCTAACCCAAACCCTACTCTCAGCCCTAACCCTAACACAAACCCAATTCTCAGCCCAAACCCTAACCCAAACATAAACCCTACTCTCAGCCCTAACCCTAACACAAACCCTACTCTCAGCCCTAACCCTAACACACTTAACGAAGCCTGAGATAAGGCGAAACGTTGTGTCGACACACTCATTTTGGAAGACAGCAGAGGACCACAAGGGCATCCTTCCAATTACCGGGAGAAAGTCTCCCGCTGCCTACTTCTCCAAAAAGAAACAACAGAATCTGACCGCCTCACAGAAAGGACGCCAAAGAAAGTCCTGTGACAACCCCGTGCAGACTGTACTACTTTGTGGTGGAAACCTAACGGTGCCAACTAAGCCACAGAGTACCAGTCTAGGTAAGTATAGACTGTATTGATAAGCGTCAACCTTGGTTGACAACGCACGCTATCAATCTGTCAAACCCCACACCGCCGCTTGCACTAACAATTTAAAAACACCACACCAAAAACACAACACAAACGCCCAAATCCAGCACTATGGCAGCCTTTCTGGAAGTGACCAGGATCTTCTTCAGGATCATCCAGACAACGCACCACCTACAGAACACCGCAGCTTCTGGAGCCTGGAGCACACCACCAGCCAGCCTCCATAAGAAGATGCAGGAACTGGCCACCCTGGTGAGACCGGTCTCTCCAACAGACGACACCCTGGTGAAGCTGGCAGGAAATGCCCTCAACTGGCTGCACACGTGCATGCAGATCCTGGAGGAGCACTACCTGGAGAGGCTGGATAACCTCACGAAGAAACTGGAAGATATCCGACTACCGAAATGGCCAGAAGCATTCCAGGTGGCAGCCAGATGGGCCAAAAAGAAGTTTGGCCGAAGACTACACCCATCCATGCTGGACATTGTGAAGGCCACAGTCACCCCCATCCTCTCTGCAACAAGAAACACAGCGCCGGTCTCCACCAGCAACAGATTTGCAGCTCTGTCGGAATCTCCAGCACCCTCACCCACAGCACGGAGGACAAACCCCTTGGAAACATCCCGGAACCAGGACCAGTACCAGAGGGAATGGCCAACCCTGCAACAGACACACCCACCCAGGAACCCTGCACATCCATGGAACCCGGGGAGGACCTGTCGACCACAGGGGACCACGCGCCACTGGAGGGACTGGGAACCGGAGCCGCTGCCACAGCGACCCCAGAGGACGACATGAAGACGGGACCGCAGCCACTCCGATTCCATTCCTACCCGCACCCCTACCCCTAACCCTAACCCTACCCCTACACCTAACCCTACCCCTAACCCTAATCCCACCCCCTCCCCCCCTGCCAGCAGGACCAGAGTGGAAAGCAGAATCTACCACCCCACAAGACACCCCAGATCCAACAGGAAGATCCAAGAATGGGAGATCACCATCCGCAAGCCAAAGTAAAGTAGACTGATTCCTTTTATCACTTTACACTCACATGAAATAAGGATATAAAATCCAAAAGTGGGTTCAAAAGTGATTTTCAGGAATCATAATCCAGGTTTGTGCCACTGCAGCAGGTTTAGAACCATATCTTCATATTAAATAGACATAAAAGAGACATATTGGTTTCATCTATGTTTTGTAGTCAACAGCAAATAAAACAATCAAAAGAATATGTGCTCATTCAACAGGTACCCAATCTGTCCAATGGGAGAGTGGAGAAATGGGGTTTGATCTCACATGGAAACAAGCACTGTGGTGTATGCAATAAAATGTGATTGTTGTTTTATTGTAGATTTGGTCATTTATCATGAGATTTACCTTTACCCATCTGTTTCAACAAGTGCATATTATAGTGCTTTTTATGAGGATATAAAAAGTTGAGTTAATTACAGTAGGCTAGTGGAACTAAACATGAAAATGAAACTAAGGGAAAAAACCCTGACTCCTAAACACTTACCCTTGCTCTATCAGTATTCCAGATCCTAAACCCTAACCCTGCAAAAACACGCAAGGAAATGTAAAATTAGGGATCAAGGTCTATCGTTGTGAATGTTCCAGTGAAACCTTTTCATTCCTTGGAGGTCCTCACAGCTTAATGCAAACACTAACTTTAACCTTCAACCCTAAACGTCAATGCTAACACTAACCCTAACTTAAAACAATTCATATAGATCCTCAACACACACCACAGATCCATCACAGTTGAATACAGCATATAATCAACAACTACATTTATTTATCACAACCGCTTGCACAGGACCCTATTCTAAACTCCAAGGTTTATTTTAAAGACACAGACGCACATGCACTATTACACAAAAACAATCTCCATTCAAAACACACCTTCAAAGACCTGATCAAATCCAAGTGATCAGATTTAAGAGAAATTGTACACAGATGCTGACTGCTGAAGAAGCCACCAGAATCCTTTAACTCCTTTGTGAAGGAGTGGCCCTTCCCTGGTGTTACCACTTGTGTTTTACTTGTGCTTCATTTGTTCATTGCTACCAGTGAGCAAAAATGGCCAACACCTGTGAATAATTGATTATAACCAGGTGTCATTAAATTGGTTCCAAGCACATAAAAGTGGCAGCTGGAAAGGAGGAGAGTGGAGAGTGTTTCACTATCTGTGCTTTTAGAATAAATTATTATTTTGTCAAAGTGAATGTCCTCAGTTTTTTAAGCCTTCTTTACATCCTTTAAACCAAAAGGTTGTTCCAGATCTTTCCTGAGACAGGTCAGGCAGAACATCTTGACTACAAACCAAGACACAACATAAGCCATCCTCCCTATTCTCAAAATCTAAAAAACATCTAGTAAGTGGCAAACTCCAAGAATTCAACACACTACTCACACAAGGCCTGGCATTTTACAAAGAAGCTAGTACTGTAAAGAACAAACACGACTTAATCGAACAGACAATTAAAACTGCACTACAATTAAAAACTGTAAATATGTTGTGTAATCTGTAGGTTGAGGGTTTGAGATTGTGGGTTTGATTCCCAGTTTGGGCACCGCTGTTGTAGCCTTAGGAAAGGTAAAACCTTTCAGGGGCAAAGTACTGAACCCAGGTAGGTTCAGTAAATATCCTGTGGTGTAAATGGATAGTGTATAAAATTTATAAGCCTGTCTGTAAAAGAAATGTAAACTGGTGTATACTGGTCTGGATAAGAGTTTCTGCTAAATGACTAAATGTAATCACATTTGTGACATAAAATATGCTGGTGAGACAGGGAACACAATCAGGACTAGATTAGCACAACACTTGTTTAATATTAAAAACTTTGAAGCACTAGAAATTATTGGATCTCCAAACAAACTGGACACCAAAAGACCAACGTTAGCCAGAAGAATATTGGATTCTAAAACTCAAAACTAGGTTGCCAGGAGGACTCAACAAATGTAAAATACTTCACAAAAATAGAGTACTGACTTATTTCTTCCCCATTAAGGCCCAAATACTCTGACTGGCCAGTGCAAAGTTATAGTTCCCAAGGGGCCTTTACACCCCAACACTAATCACAATACAGGTGAAGCCCAGGTAGCATGAACACAGCATTACTCATTTACAATGGGAGGCAGTCATGATTAAATACATAAAAATGTAAAACACTATAAATATATATACAATCTGTAGCCTTTATCTCTGTTAGTAAAGTATCTGTTCTGTAGAATCAACCTTCCTGGAAAACTTAACTAAGAATTAGATGATTACCCTCATGAATATTGCATTGGGAAAAGGCAAAAAATGTACATTTTATCACAAAAACATGATCAAATTGTCAGAGTCAAGATTGATGTTGATTAAAGACAAAAACACTATATCTGCATCAAAAGACATTACAGTAATGTCAACTATTTCTCAAAAAATGCTAATTTAAAAATGAACATTTTACATGACATGATCTTATTCAACCTATATAAGAGTGAACAATGACTGGAACAGACCATTCAGACCAACAAGGCTCACCATTTAATCAGCAATGTTTCACCTGTAGATAAGTGAGGCTTCTACCTGAGATTATACCTCTACATCCCCATTCCTCCTCACAGCCTCTTTAGCTTCTCTCCAATCCCCATCACACTCCACAGTACTTACTGTGATATTTTACTCCATTTTGCTCTTTCTTTGACTTCCTTCTCCTGACTCCTCTGTCTGTGAAATGATGTTTAAGTAGAATGGTTACTTTCAATTTCACACTTTGGACTGACAGAATCACTTTATTACTTATTAAGGCCCTTAGATATTATCTGTGATGACTTTGGTTAATTATGCTGTATATTCATTAGAATCCTGGGCAATGGAAGGTTCACACTGTACTAATTCATTTTCATTTGTTTTATCATTATTAAATGTACACATTATTAGTCCTCCACATTTTTAAACACCAAAATGTAATTCAGAACTTATTTATTTTATAATGTCTTCATGTTCAGAGGCATATGATAAACCTGGAGGGCACTGTACCACTTTGCATGAATTTCTGTTATGTTACATTTGGTCAGGTGTTTCAAGTATTACATGTTTGTTACTTTTTACTTCTGGGCTAATAAGCAGTGATATCACTGTTCAATTAAAAGAAGTCTCTACTTTCTAAAGGTGACAGTATGTAGAAGCCATTAAAAGTTTACTGGCTGCCCTCTGTAGGCAGTAACCTTCCTGACCCTAACCCTGCTTATAACCCTAACACTTACTTCAACCCTAACACTAAACCTAGCAATAAACCCTAACCCTGCCTCTAACCCTAACCCTAACACTAAGCCTTACTTCAAACAATTCATACACCACACAAAACACACCACTGAACCATCACATTAAATACAGCACAGACAATTAAAAAATATATATTTTGGGGCACAAATACTTACAAAGGACCCTCATTTCCCCAAAAACTCACACTAGACAATGATTTATTTTAAAGACACAGACACACATGCACCATTACAAAAACAGCCTCCACCCAAAGCACAACTTCAAAGTCCTGATTAAACCCCAGTTGATCAGATTCACAGAAATTATATACAAGATGCAGACTTTGAAAAGGACATCAGAACCCTCTTTAACTTCTTAAACAAAGTGTTATTCCAGATATTTCCTCAGACATGTCAGAAATACCTTATTGGCTACAAAACAACAAGACACAAGAAAAAAATCCCCTATTCTTCATTTAGCCATAGAGCCAACAGAAAAGTCAAACAGAAACTGACCTGGATCCTGACAATCACAGACCTGCTTCAGAATACAAAATCATCTCATTTAGTTAGAAAAATCTCAAACACCACCTGGTAAGTAGCAAATCCCACAAATCAACACTGTATCCACACAAGGGCTGGTGCTTTACAAAGTACTCAAGCTACTCCAGTAAAGAACAATACTACAAACATGACATACCTAATCAAACAGACAATTACAGTTAACACAAGAAACTGTGAATATGTCTCTAAGCATAATCACTGTGACACAACATATGTAGGTGAGGCAGGGAACTCAATCAGGACTAGATTAGCACAACATTAAAACCACAGAGACACTGACAACATCTAATGGTTCATTTCTTTCACCATGGATTTGGGGCACTAGAAATATCAGGCTTTCAAACAAACACTAACTGGACAAGAGAGGATGGACATGAAGCAGAAAACATTGGTTCTGAAAAGGACTGAACAAATGTTAAATCCTCCACTTACTACATCAAAATAATTATTAAATTCTTCTAACTTAAGGCTCCAGTACACTGAATTGTGAGTGTCTTTTTTGAAGGGGCCCTCATAAGGGGTAATATGGGAAAGACAGATTTTTTAGGCCCAGGCAGAATGAACACACCATTACCCATTTATACTGGAAAGCACTCATAATTAAATACAGAAGAATTAAAAAAGACAAACATATGCAGAATCTGTAGTATTTAGTCAAAAATCTACTATACTATAATTACTATTTTGTGGACGGTGGAGAATTTTATATTTAATCACAAAAATACTAATTGGCTGCCTCATTTGGAAAAATGCCATATGCACATTAAAAAATGTTAAACTAAAGCATAGAAAATATATAAAACTTCATTTAAAATATACAAACCTGAAACTTAACATTTCACTGTGTGTGTGCTTTATTTGACCTAATTTGCCATTTTACATAAGAATGTATGATGACTATGTGAAATGGCATTTAAGTGCAAAGGTTACTTTCCATTTCATACTTTGGACTGGCACTTTCACTTTATATTACTTTATTCACTTTGATTCTGACCTGGCTTGTGCGGCCACGCCCGGCCAGCGCGCAGCTGGGAAAGTAGGAGGATCCGTATAGGAGCTTGAATAATGCTAATTTAGCCTGGAAAACGACACGCCCCCCCACGAAAACTTGATGGCCCACTAATGTTTTTCTCTCGGAGTTACGTTGTCTAGTACTAAGAGTCTGCAGCGTAGCCGAAAAAACTTCAATTTTGAAAGTTAATCAGACAAACGAGTGACAGCCATGCGCAAACTCTACGTGTTCTCGAACTTCGACAGTGTCTGCTAAAAATAAGCGGTTTTAACGTATGTTATCAAATGCTGTATTAAAATTCTAAAAGCATGCAGTGCAATCCAAATGTAAGAGCTGAGTAGTTATATATAGTTATTTGTTTACTTTGAAAAAATACATTTAAATCAATTGGATTTCATTGTTATCATTGTTTCATTGATCTGATTATACTTATAAATGACTTGTCAAGGCCAGAAACTAGTTGTACTTCTAATGGGCAATACAATTAAAATTTTAATATGCACTTTTGTGAAGCTGCAGTAGCACCAACGAACATGACTTATCACGAATTGTAATGCTGGATTTCTAATGTAAGGTAAACACTGTATCTGCTTCTCACATTTGCTGTTATCTGCCTCTCAGTTCGTTATGTCAGTCTATCCAATAAACAAACAGTTAGTCGTGCTGAAAGATTATATTCATTCATTTCAGTCGTTGTTGGTTCGATTTTCGTGTATGCACTCCGTCCTGCCGAGACCACCTGGGTATTTTTGCTTGGCGAATCAAAGCGTGGCAGTGAGGAACGTGGATGAGGTAAAACACCATTGTCAGCATAACACTCCTGACCGTCCTTAAATTTGTTCAAGATGGAAAAAGCACGGTTAGATTCTCACGTGAAATAAACTACCTGTCTTGTAATTTGATAAATACACGGTAAACTACATGTTTATCGTACTGCACGCCTGCTGCTTGAGACCGCAGTTTCAACTACAGGAAGTAATGTTTATTTGCACTGCAAAGTCGCGGTGTTTTAACTGAACAACTTGCGTAACCCGTTGATTTCTGTTTTGTGTCACCTCCCTTGATTAAACGGTTACCTCAGTTTCTTACTTTAGGTCAGCAAAATGTTTCATTCGATCTTAGGTGAATGAAATACAAAAAATCACTGAGGTCTGACAAACAATGACGGTTTACTTAACTTGCATACATTTTACAGCATGATCCATTGTTAAACGATAAATATTGCTTGATATCATACTTTATAATGTACCGAGTATCTAAGGTGAATAATGAATTTGTTATAGAGTTAGTTTTACTTGACCTGATGATTATATTTGTACTGGCATATGGTAAGTCTTGAGATCAGTGAATTATTGTCCGTGGGTTTATAGAGTTTAAAAAGTACAATACGCCAAAAGCGTTAATGAGTTTATATTTATTTGAGACGCGTGGACTGGGGAACAGGGACCAAAATGCAGCTATGCATTTCAAATTCAACAACTCATTGATGGCAATGGTGAAAGCCATACTTTTACGTGCGCCTGTTATCCAGAAATAATTTAAATGATTTCAAGAGTTATCCTACTCTGTGCAATACGGAAACACTGGAAAAAAATGTAATTTCAAAGTCTGACCGATAGGAGTGCACGACTTAATACGGGGTTGTGATGCGCGTAAGATACGCACCCTGAAAATCCGCTTAAGTCAATGTCTGAATCCGCGTAGAGGGTATTTTAATGAGAAACGCCCGATTTCAAGGAAACTCCCGCCCCAAACGCGCAAGTCTCCCAAGCACGCGTAAATGTTCAAGGTCAGAATACGAACAGACACTGAAAAGCGCGCAGCGGTGAAAAGCGCTTAAGTCGCGCTGAGCGCGGGTCTGAATAGACCCCTTTGAGTGCAGTCCTTGAGTGGAGTTTATAGCTTACAGTATTTCAGTGTGGGCATTTTGACTCATCAAAAATGAGATTATATGACAGCTGAGAATACAGAAATTTACAAAGTATGCTGCAATGAGACTGCTGTGGTTGAGTAGAAGGTCTAGCTTTGGGATGATGTGGAAAGTGTGGCACCATGGGAGGTGGAGGGAGGAGCAAGCTCCTCTGCTCCGCCCCTTGGTATTCTGTCAGTTCTTGTAAATAAATGAAGCATCTTACTGAGGTTATCTTTCTATATCCCCATTCCTCCTCACAGCCCTCTTTGGCTTTTCTCCAATCTCCATCACACTCCACAGCACTTACTGTGATATTTTATTCTATTTTGCTCTTTCTTTTACTCCCTTCTCCTGACTCCTCTGTCTGTGAAGTGGTTTTTGAGTGCAAAGGTTACTAAAATAATCAGTTTATTACTTATTAGGCATAATTTTATCTTATCATATTATTATTGAACAGACATTGTATGATTAACCAAACTGTGTTTCATTCTCTCTCTCTCTCCTCTCTCTCTCTCTCACACACACACACACACAAACATATACTGCTGACTTAGCAAGATCTCTAGCCCATGCAGTTGTGTTCTTGTGTGTTCTTTCTTTAGGAGGTTTTCCAAGATGTAATAGCAGTGCTATTGTAACCAGCTCAGTTTTTACACTCTGTGGAGTTGTGTTTAAGGTGGACCAACTACAATGAAGCTGCATCTATATTTGTAAAGTTTCCTCCACATTAGAGAGTATTTGGAAACCAAAAAAGCAATGTGAAATGGACAGCTTCTCCCCTTGTTTAGCAGAGCATAATAGGAAACTAACACAACCACACAGACACAAATACACATCAATGATACAGTTAGCTGTTTAGCAATATTTTTACAATATATGATCACTATATCTTCACAAATTTAAACTGACTGAATCAACAAAAACACAATGTCCATAACAGAGAAGAAAATCTGCACAAACCTTCATAAGAGTGCATTTTTAGAGAAAAAAAAGCTATGATTCCTGATACACCAGGTACAGAATTAAAATGTTTTGTCATTTCAGTCTCTTTGAGATGACACCAAACACAAGTATTGTCACTATTTAATTGCAATATCTTAAGTTTCTGAAAACTATGCAGAGCTCATTTCTTTTATGGTCATATTAAAATAAATTGCATGTAAGCTTATAATGGTAAACCCCCTGTGCTGGGAGTACAGAAGGCATTGGGAGATAGGCAGCTGGATTTGGCTGGAAAGAAAATTGTGACTGAAAAGAATAAGCATATATTTTTGGCTTCTCTGTGTACCATCCAAAAGACAACAGAAATATTGAAAATTCCCTTATTCGTTTCTTGTATGATATTGACAAATTAATTCACAAGCAATGTAAAATGAATGGATTGGATTTACCCTCATGTCCATTATGGGAAAACACTTTACTCACTGCTGGGGGGTAAATAATGTGTGCAATAGCAGAATATTGTGCATTTGGGCCAATTGTGAAGAATGGGGACATTTTACCATTCAACAAGCTGAAACTAAAATTTGACCATAGAGTTTTTGCATTATGTACAGCTGAAAACTGTATGAAAGAAAGATATTGTAAAGGGTATCACACTTGGCTCTAATGCTGGTATTGATGACAAACTGAAGGATGCACTGTCTATGGTAGGATTGGTAGAACAATTCTAAATGGAAAAAAGAATCAGACCCAAATAGATGAGAAATAAGAATTCAAGTCCTTAGCTGTTGTACTGAATTGACATCTAGCCTGGGTTTATTGAGTCTCATCACCATTAGAGGTATATATTTTGTGTAACAAAGCAATAACATGGTAATACAGTATTTACAACACTGTTATTGCATTGTTACAAGCTCAATGAGGCTATGATAAATCAGATTGAGCCAAAACACAGAACATGGCTCCTGATCATGCCTGATGGGCATTTCAATGATTTGGCAGGGGTGGGGGACCTTTTCTATCAGTCTTATGAATCAGAGTGACTATTATTACACTTTGGAAGGTCAAAAACAATGACTGTGCAGTTGATACTGCCCACCACTTTGTGTTCTTATTAGTTAACTTAAGAGGGACATTCTGTGGTCCTGGACTGAATCATGTGCAATGAAGGCATCTCAAGTGGTGAGGAACATCAGGAAGTGATGAGTAACATGTGAGGGCAGAACTGATAGACAGTACCAGTCAAAAGTTTGGACACACTTTCCCATTTATTTGAATGAGAAAGTGTGTCCAAACTTTGAGAGCATACAAAAATAGACAGAGAATAAAAAGACCACATTGCTGCTATAATTGGGGATTTTGGCACATTTATAGACTTCTGGTTTTAGGTTATCAACAAGTTACACATGTGCTCTAGGGGTCCGTCCCGTTACCTTATGTGCTGCACGTTTCACAGTTCCTGCACCATTGCTTAAAAGACCTTTGCCAGCCAGGCCAATAGAATCTACCCCTTACCTTTTGGTAAGTTCATCAACCCCTAAATGGCCACCCGTTTTGTCATTATGCAAGAAACTAAGTATTTCAAGTTTCAGTTTGGATGGCACAACACCTCTCCAGACTGTCAGTGTGACACTCCAGATTGGAACGTTACGGTAACATAACAAGCCCTTTTATCTGTAAAAATGCTTACTTTAACTGAAACTGAATGTGACAGTGTGTTCACTAGCGCCCCCATGTGCATCTCACCCTACACAGCAGAAGCACAGCGAACACCAACCTGTCACAATATCATTCACTGTAGCTCAGAAATCGCTCAACAAAAACAAAACCTCCCACCATAGCAGAGACTTGCGCAACTGAAATTGAGAGGGAGTTATTTGGGAAGGAAAAGTCCAAACAATTAGGAAGGAAACCACTTTGAAATGATACCATCAAACGTCACATTGGATCAATATCAGAAGATATGACTTTTCAGCCAGCAACACGGCTTTGTGACTTCACCCTCCAAATAGATGAGTCCAATGATGTGTCAGAAATGTCTCACCTCCTCGCATATGTCCTCTATGAATAGAAATTTATGAGGATTTTTTTTTTTTTTGTGAGGAACTCTGTAAAACTACAACAACAGACAAAACTTTTGAAGTTTCTGATAATTTCTTGTGAACAAACCAAACTGGTGAACAGGAGAGGTGAGCGGCATGTCAATACGTCCCAGAACGAATTAGTTTTAATATTGTTAAAACGCAAACTATTTCATCATATAATAATCGAATGTAAATTGTAATGTGTATAAGTGTTGTTTTGTAATGTGATATCACGGTTTTAATCGGTATTGATGTATTATTGGGTGTATTTCACCGGGGGAAAAAATCGCTGATTGACTAGCTAGTTTTGCTTGCTTGCTACTTTTAGTATATGGTCATGTCTTTCAATCAAGCACTTATAGCAGATATGTACAGTGTATATTTTTCCTGGTTTGCTAGGGCATACGGAGCTGAAGCCTGTGATGCTGACTGCATGTACATTTATTTTATCTTTGAATAGTTATGTGGACTTACGCGAAGTGTTCTATGGAATATTTGAATTTGTCTTTCATATAGCTTGCGTGAGTCTCCTTATAAAATGGTGAGTGCTGTTTATACAGTGTATTTATGTTAATTAAGCAGAGCATGCTCTAAGTCATGACTGTGCATATAAAATATCCAGCCACATTATATAGTGTAATGTGATTATAACAGTAAATACAGAAATCTTCATGCTTATATGTTACATTATAAATATACATGTTATAAATATGTGAATGGCGATTAAGAATTCATAAAGTAGTGATATGGAATATGTTTTTGGGCTCTGCAAATGTATTTTCTAAATCTAATATACTGTAATAGTATATGTTTGTATTTAATTTTGTACATGATATGTGACTGTGCAGCTAATGAGATACAGATTTGTGATCTTGCACTCTTCCCTTCTGATGAAGGAGAGAGGGCATATTGAGCTGAAACCTGTGACACTGACTGCGTGTACTTTTATTTTATCTTTGAACAGAGAGTATACAGAGTTACAACCTGTAATGCTGGACTACGCCAATGAATGCAGACTCACTGCAAAATCTGGCTGTTTTGTCATTATCAACACAACATAATGCAGAGGGTAGCGCTGAAGGGACAGATGCAGTTCCACACCCGCTACATGTACAGACAGAAGTGCTGCGGCAGGCGGTCTGGGGTAGTTCAGAAAATAAAAGCTGTTGCTCCCCGTGCCATATCAACACACAGCTTTCTGCACAGAGGGCGCTTGCTTCAAAGGACATGGAACCCTGTCTGAATGACGTTTTACATACAGCCGTAAAAATGGTCAACTGTGAAAGCCAGAGCCACAGATATCAGGTTACCACACTGAAAAGTACCACACTCTGTGTTTTTTTGCTTTTAAGGCCTAATGACAGGATTACTTTTTGTGTATTAGGGTTAGGGGACAGTCTCTGCAGAACCCGACCCATTTGGAGACTGTCTATCTGCACATATTTGATAAGTGCATTGCTTCGGGTGTGTAGGAGCTTTTGAAGGTTCAGCTAGAGCAGGTTAAGTACTTGTTTCATTGTCAGTTGTGTAGTTTGCATTTTCCTACCTGTTTGGTTGTATCTGTTGTTAATTGAGTTCACATTTCCTAAACTGTTTGATTGTGCTGTTGCCAGCTTAATTTCAGTTCTATGCTCTTTCGCTTAGTTTGTTATCTGTAACTGTTTTTGTCATTAAACTGCAACTGTGCAAACTTTAACTTTCACACAGAGCTTTAAAAATACGAATATTCAGTGCTTTGTTTTTGATTGTATTCACAGTTTCCACAGACTCGTCCAGTACTGATTTGAGGCATGATGGCTTTTTTTCCACAGCCAGCTGTTCTCTTTGAATGTAACAGTGTGTTGCTGTGGTGCAAGGTGCCATTGCGCGTACACAGGCTGCCAGTCCCTTTTGCATGATGAAATCGTTGAGTGAGTCAAAAATGGCTTCCCCTGTGGTGTGGTGGCAGGGAATGACAAAAAAATAAATTCATCATGCACACCGCCAGCATAAAGGTACCTTACAAAACAGCATATTTGCCTCATTCCTGATATCAGTTGACTAGTCTACTTGCAGTGTGACAAGCTGGCCTTGGCGTAAACGTGTCATCAGCTGAGTTTGCACATTTTCAGCCATGCCTGTTATTCGCCGCTGGACAGTGTCATTGGTTCCTATTCAGACACACTGCTTTTCTCACCTTACCGGTGTCCTGGTTACTCTGCCCAATTTCAGCTTCCAAATCCAGTTCCCCGGGGTATGGTACCTGAGTGAAAGCTGTCACACATCCATGCACTGCAGCTTCATACCCTTGAGGTGCAATGACCCCAAATTTTTCCCAACTAGAACTTGTTGACTCCACTGCAGCACCTACTCTGCCAGCTTTGGTGGGAGACGCCAAAAATGTGACTCTTCTGATTCACATGACAAAATCTTTCTTCTAATCACGCTGCAGCTGCACCTCTAAGTGCACACCTATGATGTTGATGTTGGAGGTTGACGTAGTCAGCGTACCCTCGCTTCATGTCGCCACAGGTGCCCAGCATGAGTGGCCACTATAGTGATGAGACTAATGAATTTAGCGAGCTTAACCCCATCATCCCTGGCAAGGCTGGGCCAATTGTTGTCTCACCAATGTGGACCTCTGGCCATAGCCAGCAATAGTGAGACCCGGATTTGAAACTCCAATCTCAGGTATTCCAGGCAATAGTCCCTTAACCTGTGAGCCACTCAGAGGTACTATTTTAGTCCATCTCAAAAACCTCTGGAATAACCTCTTTTCCATAAAGCCTTAAATAGAGTAGTCACAACCAATGTTCCCCCTAATTTTTCATGTGTCTGAGCATACACACAAACTCCCTCAGCATTCCTTGGACCACTGTGAGCAACATCAGATGTGCACACTGTGGCCACACCAGTATCACACCTGTCCAAAACCTGTTGGATCATATGGGAGTGTAGTGAAGAAGGTGACCCCACTCTGGAGTTCAGTGGCCTTGCAGCTTCAGGAGCATTTTATAACAGTTGTGGAGGGCCCAGTCAGAGGGGGTTGTTTTGTTGGGGGGGGGGGAACAACAAAATTCTTTCTTTGGGGGTCCAATTGGGGTGAACAACAAAAAGGGCATCCAGTTAGGGTCAGGAGTTTATATGTGTCTCCACACATATACAGACACATATAAATACACATACATAAATAACACATATATAAAAAATTACATGGTTAAGAGAACATCTGTATTTTGTCCCTAGCCCCTACTCATTCACCTAACATAAAATGTCATGAAAAATTAAAGTAAGGCCTACACATAAGTGCTAAATTTAAAAAAGTGCTAAAAGTGGGGCATCCAAATATAAAATCCATTGTACTGAATATAAAACAGATAAAAACACATTAAATCTCCCAGTCACACCTTCCAGATAAAATACATTCAAGAAATTTAATTTTGTTTCATTCTTTATTAAATATTAAAGTGCTATAAAAGTAAGGCCCAACTTCCTCTCCAAGCCCAGGTAAGTAAGAAAAGAAAATGTTTAAATAAGTATAAATAATAAATAATATAAGTATAATAAAACCATAATTAACAGAGTAATACATATTTTAATAACCCATATAATAATAAAATATATTATTAATATGTGTCATAATCAACATAACTATAAAAATACATATACTAAAATCAAGGTCTCCATCCAAGCCTAGTTTTTCAAAACCACCAAGCAGCAATTCCGAATTCTAAGCCACCCAATTTTTTCATTTAGTCCCCCAGGTGCCACCGTTCCCAGCTGCGCAATTCATCTGCACTCTCTCGCCTTCTTTTGTCTACTTGTCCATGTGGGGTCCCCATCCAGGCCAGAAATTCTCAGGCCAGAGAGGGGATGTAACTGGAATTGACTAGTAAGTTTTGTCTGTATTTTTGTATACTGCATATGTGTTGTTTGAGTCGTGTTAATAGTGTGTTCTGAGTTTCCCTGGCATAATTTATCACAAAGGGTACACGTGATCAAATAAACCAAATTTTTTTTAATTGAGTGTCATGGACTTCCAGACAGGTGCTGAGGTATGACTGTATCTGTTTGTGATATATGCGCAAGGTAAGAAATATTCCTGATATGGTGTTATAAGGTTCCTGGACTTGGATGAGGTTGTAGAATGCACCAAAATGTCTTTCAGGTTCTTATTCCTCCTATAGGCTGCAATCATTCTAAATGCTTGCAGTTGTGGAATGTTTTTCTGTAGGCTCTCAAAATTCTTTTTAATTTTCAGGCCAAAGTCTTGTTAGATTCAGTGAAGGTTTTTTGTATGTTTGTATATAAGCTGTCAACATCTATAGTAAAAATGTAGGCTTTGTTCGATGCTTGTACCTGTTTAATCTTCTCCACAAAATCATATGTATCTTTTAAATAGCTAGCATGCTGATGTGATTGGGGGTTTAAATAAAAATTGATGTATTGTGCTATGTTATAGGACTCCCTCCCACAATCTGAGACAATAGGGCATCCAGCAGGGACCTGAAAAGGGACCATCCATGCCTCAGGTTCATTGTGGATTTTTGGCAGTAAATAGAATATCCTGTTCCTAGGTGTGTTTGATCCTATAAGAAAATTTCTCGGTTTGTGATTATTATTAATTTTTACTATATAAATTTTGTATAATACCATGTAGTTCTTTCTGTGATGTTTATTGTAATGATATGGGTATGTAATGTTTTGGATTGGATAATTGTTGATTGGCTTCCATCAAATACTGCTGTTTATCCATAATGACAATTTTTGAACCTTTATCTGCTGGTTTAATGGCGATATCTTTATTTTGTTTCAGGTCCCTAAATCCCTGCCTCTGGGAAGGAGTGAGGTTATCTGCCTGGGTTTTAAGGTAAGTATGTGTATTTACTGCTGTCATATCCTTTTGAATTAATTGTTTTATGTGTCTACTTGTGTGATCTCTGGTTCCCAGGTAGATGGAAGTACAAACAGTTGCCTGAATGAGTTTAAAATATTTCTTGCCCTTAACCTTGTGGGTAGGCGAATTGCTAAGGTGTGGACCGGGGGGATATTTTTAGTGTCAGGGCTGAAGTTAGTGTTAGGATCAGAGGGAGGGTCAGGGCTGTAATTGACCAATGTTGCATACAATCAGAAATGTTTGCAAACCATGCATAACATAATTCCTTAGCAAAGTGTGGTATTCAGCCATTTATACTTATAATTGAGAATGTGCTTAAATTTAAGCACACCTCTGACCATGCTGACACACAGCACCTTGTGGTAGGAAAGGCCAACTGCTAATGAAATACCACCAAATATAGATGATTGATATACTGAACCAAAAAACTGTTGAGAAAACCGTGATGAAACAGTGAATGGTTTGTCTATTCATGTTTTTCTCTTAAAGACACTTACGCCCCAAGTAGTTTTCTCAGGATCTTATCTGATACGATATATAAACCATTTAAGCTTCATTGAATATGAAATCAATTAGAAACAGAGTAGACAACTTCCTGGATGGCACTAGAGTGAGATGGACATGTAGTGGAGAGCTCCTCTAGTCGGTTTTCAGAAAAATACCTCCTATTAATATACACTACCGGTCAAAAGTTTTAGAACACCCTAATTTTTCCAGTTATTTATTGCAATTCAAGTCGTGCAAGTCCAATGAATAGCTTGAAATGGTACAAAGGTAAGTACTGAACAGCCAGAGGTTAAAAAAAAGGTTTGGTTACCCAAAACTGAAAAATAATGTACATTTCAGAATTATACTAAAAGGCCTTTTTCAGGGAACACAAAATGGGTTAACAATTTAGCAGCAATGAAGGTTGAATCAGCCTTGAAAGCTGGTGCTACTAATTCCTACAGGTGTTCCAACTTTTCTTGATTACTTACAACCCCCTCTGTCTGCATAAAAGCAGTGTTGGAACATACTGTGGTACCAGACCCTCATGAGCATCAGGTGAACAGTACTGTACAGCAAAAAGTAGTGTGTTGCTACAAAAATGGCAAGAAAAAGGCAATTAACAATGGAAGAGAGACAGACCATCATAACACTTAAAAATATAGGTCTTTCCTACAGGGAAATTGAAAATAAAGTCAAGGTGTCAGTGAGTACAGTTTTCTTCACCATCAAAAGGCACTCAGAAACTTGGGGAAACTGTGACAGGAAGCAGTCTGGCAGACCCAAAGTCACAACTGAATCAGAGAACAAGTTTCTGAGAGTTAACAGCTTGCGTGATAGGCGGCTCACAAGACATCAGCTTCAAGCACAGCTTAATAGTGGTCGTAGTAAGCAAGTCTCATTTTCAACTGTGGACTCAGTTTCAAACCTGCAGACGTCGAGCTGCAGGTTTGACAGGACGAGTTGCAGCAAGAAAGCCATTGCTAAGATGTCAGAATAAGAGAAAGAGGCTCTCCTGGGCCACAAAACACTGCCATTGGACTACTGAAGACTGGAAGAAGGTATTATGGACTGATGAATCAAAATTTCAAATCTTCGGTTCATCACGGGATCTTTGTACGCCGTCGAGTAGGCGAGAGGATGGTTCCACAGTGTGTGACATCAACTGTCAAACATGGAGGAGGAAATGTGATGATCTGGGGCTGTTTTGCTGAATCCAGGGTCAGTGACTTGTACAGAGTGAGCGGCACCCTGAACCAAAACGGCTACCACAGCATTCTGCAGCGCCATGCAATACCCTCTGGTATATTCCTAGTTGGTCAGAGGTTCATCCTACAGCAAGGTAATGACCCAAAACACAAGTCCAAGCTATGCCAAAACTACCTCAGGAAAAAAGAACAAGATGGTAAGCTTGAAAACATGGAGTGGCCAGCACAGTCTCCAGACTTAAACCCCATCGAGCTGGTTTGGGATGAACTGGACAGAAGAGTGAAAGCCAAGCAACCTACAAGTGCCACACATTTATGGGAACTTCTACAACAGACTTGGGAAGAACTTTCTGAAGAATATTTGATTTCTATTGTAGAAAGAATGCCACGAGTGTGTTCAGCTGTTATATCTGCCAAAGGTGGCTACTTTGATGAGTCAAAAGTTTAGAATACATTTTGGTCTATAAATTGACTCCATGATTTCTTTTTCAACTCAAATTGCTTATTTGTTCTATGCTTTCATTTCAGAGTGCAATGACACAATAAACTGAATAATGTTCAGTAAAAAACTGGAAAAAGTGTGGTGTTCTAAAACTTTTGACCGGTAGTGTATATATCTGATTTATTTCACTTAAACTCGAGTGTGAGAGGAGGGAAGATGCAAAAGAGTCAGAAGAATGACAAAAAGATGATTAAAAATTCAGGAAATGGGAAAGAAGGAGAAGAAGAATTGGCCACGTGTAAAGCTAGCATTAACCATAACGCCATGCTCGAAAATCTATCACAACTCTCTAACGACGTCAAAGACTTCAAACAAGACATGAGAGGGGATCTGAGTGAATTTGAAATCGTCATAAATGTCATATGTCGATAAAAACTACGAAGGATGAACTTGCCGAATTCAAAGAAGAAGTTTTGCAAGAGTCAGAATGCTAGTATTAGAGGAGCAAATGTAACAGCTTCCGTCTTGCCGCGCTTCAGCTGCGTTGTGTGATATCTTCAAATGTAACCACGGGACACCAAGATAGTAACCAATCTCTTGAATTCCGCACGAAATTCGATTTATTTAAACAGTGCAACGACTGGTCAGCTTCTTTATTCATGCACCTGGTCAGGTTCAATACAGACTGACGAAATCCATGGCAAAGAATGAAAACTCAAATATACAAGAGTCTTCTGAACATACATGCTGGAGTTAGCTTTACCAAGACATACAATGAAAAATAGTAGCATGTGCCATCTAGCTACACAAATACCGTTAGCTCTAGCATAAGAAATTGGAACGCAATTTTAAGTAGCAAATGGATAGCCACATGCTATTGCCATCACTACACAAAATCAATGCAACCGCATCCTTAAGGAAACACAATTAAGGGAGTACATGTACCTGCGTGAAATTCAATTTATTAAAGCAATACAAAGACTGGTCTGCATCTTCATTCATACACCTAAATATGTAGGAAATGAAATAATGAATGAAAGCATACACTACAATGAAACCGCTACCTAGCAGTACATGGGGAAAGCTAGCGGGCTAACCAGCTCAATCGCTAAGCTCCATGAAACTAATTTTCTTCTAAAAAATATAGAAAACATCACCATAAAATAGATGGTTTGCATCACTGTATTGACAGTACGAACAGTAATCATTTTTTATACGTGAAAATCATCGTTCAAGTTTTCTAGCTGCTAAATTTAATAGAGCGCTCTAAGACGTACCTGTCTCAGTCAGGTTCAATACAGATTAAGGAGAGATACACAAGGTACATCACACACTGCAAGACTTACGGGTGATCTAGTTGCAGGTACTCCCTGTAACCGTAGAGCAGGTTAAAACAATAACATTAATGGAGGAGTGAAGGATTTACTTGTGAAATTAAATATAGAAAATACATTATATTAAACATGAAAAAAAATCATTTACTCATCTGCTACACAAATATGCATAGTAGACCTGGAGTCAGCCTGCCTGGAATTGAAAGACACGTTGATAACAGTAGTAAACAAAACACAAAGATGCAGGACAAGATAGTTGATTTGGAAAGCTGCCCTAGACAAAATAACCTACTAATCTATGGAGTACCAGAAGGCAAAGAGGGAAAATCGGTCACTTACTTTGTAAGTGATCTGCTCAAAAACATCTCAATCTACCATCTGGAGTTGAACTTCAGATCCAGTGGGCACAAAGAGCACTAAACCCGAAGCGAGCTGTGACCGCAACCCCTAGATCAATAATAGTGAACTTTCTTCAATTCCAAGTTAAAGAGTTGGTTCTTCAGAAAGCCTGGCAGAGGAAGATTAACATTGATGAACAGAGAGTTTACTTTTTTAATAACTAACCAGCTGACATCGTGGAGAAACGCAAGGCATGTGGACCAATCAAAACCGTTCTGAAGCAGTAGGAGATCGGTTTCCAGATGCCCTATATGAAGATGTGCGTCCACTGGGATGCCGGGCTACAGATCTATGGGAGTGCAGAGGAGGCAGCCGAGGACCTGAAAAGACATGGATTCCAGGTGGCTGTGACTGCAGGAAGACAAACACTGCAACGGGCATGGAGTAACAACTGAATGAGCTACTTTCATGGAAAAGCACCACTTCAGACAGAGCAGCTCAACGCGCAAGAGAGAGACTCAGAGTTTAGAAGGGCCCAGGACTGACAGACCAGGGAGACAAACATGGCTCAAAGAAAGAAGAAATCAGATGCTCATTTCTGAAGAGACATAAAAGTAGAGGTTTTATTTTGTTCACCAGATTATACATAATTCTAAATTGAATAAGAAGATTCCCATTTGAAGTAAGTCTCTGATATAATCTCTTTGGATCACAAATAATTTTGAAGGCAAGGTTTCCACCTATAGCTAGCCGACCCTTTTGTTATTATTACTATTATTATTCTTTTTTTATACAAACTACAATTCCAAATTATTCAGGACAGCATATAAAGATTTAAGACTATCAAGTCTATTTGTGAAAACCGACTGAGGAAATGGCCTAAGCACCAAATGTTGGACATTTCTAGTAGAGACGGGTATCTTCTGACTACTAGGGAGGGCCCCTACAAGCATGAGGCACCTTTTCCTCCTCCCACCAACAGGGAACATAGAGGATGGCTAAACTCATCCTTTTCTTTGGAAGTCACAGTTTTATGTTCAATTGATGTTTCAGAGTTCACTTACTGTTGTTGTTGTTGTTGTTATGTTGAGGTCTGGATTGCGGTATTACGTCAACAGGAATGATAGAGAATAACATTAAGGTATTGTCATTGACTGTTAATGGCCTTAATAACCCCATTAAACACCAAAAGGTGATGTCCAAGTCAAAGAAAGACAAAGCTCAGACTACATACCTACAGAAACACACCTGTCTGGGCAGGAAAGTGAGAAACTTAAGAGGTTTGGCTATGCCAATACATTTCATAGTTCGTTCTGTCATGGTGGTAGTAGAGGTGTGACCGTACTAAAAAATAATTTTGTAAAATTTGAATGTATCAAAACAACTAGCGATAAAGAGGGAATATTTATGATTGTGAAGGAAAACTAGAGAATGAAATAGTGACACTGGTTAATGTTTATGCCCCTCCTAGCAGTGGAAAGCATTTCTTTAATTCTATGCTTGAGAACAAAATCTTGGAAGCGGAAGGTAAATTAATATGTGGGGGTGACTTCAATATTGTGATGAATGATAAACTAGACACAACAAACAAAAAGAAAAAAAAATCTACGAGGTCACTAAAATGGTCAACCTTTGGAGGGAATTCCATCCATCTAAAAGGGACTACACACACTACTCTGCCCCTCATGATAGCTATGCCAGAATTGACTACTTCTTTATGAACAAAAAGGACTTGTACTGAGTAAAGGAGTGTGAAATTGAAGGAGCTGATGTATTTGATCACTGTGCAGTTTATCTAAAAATCCAACTAAAACCACAAGAAAAAAGGAAATTGTGGAAACTAAATGTTGGCATTTTAAATGATAAAGAACTTGTCAAAGAAATAAAAGAAGAGGTTACAACATTTCAAACTGAAAATGACAATGGAGGGGTTACAGCCATGCTATTTTGTGTGATGCTCTTAAAGCAGCCTTAAGAGGGAAGTTAATAGCTAAAACAGCGTCTATCAAAAAAGCTAAAGAGGAAACCTTCAAGAAAGAAAAAGAGAAACTGTCTGAAACTGAACAACTACACAAGAAAACAGGTGACCCTGTTTCCACAAATTAAAGAAGCTAAGGATAGTATAGATAAACTACTAAACATAGAAATTGAAAAAAGACAAGATTCTTAAAACAATCTTATTATGAAGTGGGGCCTAAGGCCAACAGATTACTAGCAAAAAGATTAATAAAACAACAGTCCAATAGGACGATCCATAAAATGAGGAATATAAACACAAACCAAATTACCTATGAGCCTAAGGAGATTGAAACTAGTTTTATGAACTATAATAAGAATCTCTATAGCCAACCCCATCAGCTAATATTGAGAGCTAATATTAGTCTACTCACTGCTTTCTCTATTTTGGCTTAAGCTGAAATAGAGAAAGCAGTGAGTAGACTAAAGGCAAACAAATCTCCAGGTAGTGTAGGTCTACCGTCAGAATGGCACGGAAGATTCAGTGAACAGCTTATACCACTACTTGAGGCAACTTTCAATCATACACTTGAGAGTGGTGAATTACCTCCATCCTGGAAAGAAGCTGTGATTTCAGTGATTCCTAAGGGGAATAACAATGAGTCCTATATCAATACTCAATGTAGATTATAACCTATACACCTCAATTATTGCAAAAAGATTTGACCACTTTATGAATGACATTACAGATGAAGACCAGATGGGCTTTATTAGGGGGCCATCAAACCCATGATAGTATAAGAAGAACACTACATATTGTTGAGCATGTTAGACACAACAACATCAGTGCAGCCTTAGTAAGCCTTGACGCTGAAAAGGCTTTTGATTGTGTTCACTGGGAATTTCTATATCAGGTCCTTAAAAAATGAACTGAACAAAAAGGCAATTCAATGCATGAAAACACTTTATCAAAAACTGACTGCAAGGATTAAAATTAATGGCAGCCTGACAGCATACAATTAGAGAGATCTAGCAGACAAGGTTGTTGCCTATCAGCAACAATTTCTGCAATTTTTATAGAACCGCTGGTGCAAACAATTACACAGAATGAGGATCTCAATGTTATAAAAGAAATGAAGAAGGAGGGATATAAGTTGAACTTGGCAAAAACACAAATATTAACATTGAACTAATCCCTATCCAAAACTACACAACAAAACTACAGTCTCAACTGGAAATCAACAACAATGACATACCTTGGGGTTACTTTAACAAGAGGGATTGAAGACTCATATGAAGCCAATTTTGTTAAAGCAGATAAAACCATCAAGAATGATATAAACAAGTGAACTGTCCTGTCTCTGGACTTCAGTTCACAAATAGAGGCCATAAAGATGAATATCTTCCCGCGATTCCTCTCACTTTTTCAGGCACTACCCATTGAAATACCTGAAAAAAGGGACAAGGTGATCTTAAGATTCATACGGAATGGTCAAAGGCCAAGTCTCAAATTTGAGACTCTTAAACTTGGGAAACATAAAGGGGGAAGGGCATTCCCAAGCCTCAAGAAATATTTTCATGCTGCACAAATTAGACCTATATTTTGCTGGTGTGATAAATGCTATGAGGCTAAATGGAAAAGCCTAGAACAATCTGTACAAGGAAGGGAAATCCAAAGACTCATAGGGGATGGAGAGGAAGCTAAAGATTAATTAAACAGATGGATATCATCACCCAATTTACATTTAAAATGTGGCGCGACACCATACGTAAATATAAAGTCGAGGCGGATCTCAGACTACTTAAATGGGCAGCCTATGACAAACAATTCATTCCAAACACTTTTGACCAGAGACTCAAACATTGGATACCAAGTGGAAAAACAGCATTGTGTACAGTAACAAAAGATGTGCATTTCATGAGTTTTCAAGAGATGAAACAAAGGTTTGCATTGTGTAACCAGGATCATTTCAGATATTTGGAACTAAGGGACTACTTTGAAAGGGAGGTAAAACCAAATATAAACTTGGACAAAAACGGTGTAATTTCAATTGTAATGGGAACATGCAATTCTAGGAGATACAGAATAATATCTGCATTGTATCAGCAATTAATGGAGAGTAAAGGAAATTCAACCCTATATGTTAAGCAGAAATGGGAAAAAGAGTTGGGTGTGAATATTTGAGGATGACTGGTTGCATATATGGAGAACTCAGCAATCTACTGCATCACCATGTACATGGAGAGAACACTGTTGGAAGAATATAAAAATATTCCTTGTCTTTTTTTCTGTTTCTGTTTTTCTTTATCTGTGTGATAAAACTCTTCAGTTTTTCCCAGAGAAGAAATTAAAAACACATTGACAAAAAACGAGTGCAAATTGCTATACTCTTCAAGTTGTACAATTGCTTTGTGAATGATTTTCGTTTCATTGATTTTAAGGCATGCTTGTACAATTTAAGCATCTCACATTTGAGGTTAAAATCTGGGATTTGTGATGGTGATATTTCAAATGTAATAACAGTCTCATTTTCTCTCTCATGGATTTGCATTCATCATCAAACCATTTTCTTTAGCATTTAAGATTTCTGGTTAGTTTTTTTGGGGTTAGGTTAAATTACAAATTGAAGAACAAATGCCTTTAATTCCTGGGTCTTCCAGTTCTGTTCAGGTGCACATTGATTTGCCAGTGGTGGTAAAAAGGGGTCTGTGGTCTGAAAGTGAATGCACTAATGTCGGAGGGGTCCCTATGATGGCATAGTGGACTACACTAGCCCTAAGAGCTGAGCAGTAAGTGAAGCTCCCTAAAGAGTCCCCTCTGATCCTGCCATCAAGCATGTACAGGCCTAAGGCTCCACAGAGACGCACTAACTCCGAACTGTTTTTGTTTTTCAAGAACCTCGGAGTGGTTTTTGACAACAAGAGACCCTCTCCAAGAACATCGCAGCGGTGAGCCGGGCGTTCAGATTTTTCCTGTATAACATCAGGAGAATCCGCTCCTTTCTCACCACCAACTCCACGCAGCTGGTAGTCCAAGCGACGGTACTCTCCCGCCTGGACTACTGCAACTCCCTCCTTGCTGGCCTTCCAGCATCTTCCATCCGACCTTTGCAGCTCATCCAGAATGCTGCTGCTCGTCTGGTCTTTAACCTTCCCAGACGCACTCACGTCACTCCCCTCCTCGCTGACCTCCACTTGCTACCTGTCTCGGCTCCCATCAGATTCAAGACGCTGGTGCTCACCTTCCAGGCTGTCAAGGGGACGGCTCCATCCTATCTTCAGAAGCTCATCAGACCCTACACGCCTTCCCATATGCTCCAATTTGCGTCTTCAGCGCACCTGGTGCCCCCTCCTCTCCATGCCTGCTCTTCCTGGTCATGTCTGCTGTCTGTTCTGGCTCCCCGCTGGTGGAATGACCTTCCCACAGTGGTCAGAACAGCAGATAGTCTGTCCACCTTCAAGCGCAGACTGAAGACTCACCTCTTCAGGATGCACCTCTCTCCTTCCCTCCCTAGCTCTCCCACTTAGCCATAGTTTTTGATTGTAGCTACCTTATCTGAGTTATTGTTTATTACAAATAGTTTCTTGTATTTTTTCTTAAACAGGTCATTCATAGGGTTCAGTCCTTTCTAACCCTACTGGCACTTGAGACAAGTACCCTATGCTAGCACTTTGATAACCTTGTCCCAAAAGAAATGCACTTTGTGTTGTAAGTCGCTCTGGACAAGAGCGTCTGCCAAATGCCTGTAATGTACTGTTCTCAGCAGAGTCAGGGCTGTTTCTCTGTGGTACAGTTGGTGTTAGGCTCAGGGGGTTGTGTGTGATATTCATGTCTTACATCAAAGAAATTACATACACACACCTTTAAAATTTATAATATAATTTTATTGTAATAAAATTAAAAAAATGATTACACAATAGTTTTTCAAATTAACCCGCTAAAAAGCCATATTGTTATATGCAGGATTGAACTTGTACTGAGGTAAAGTGGAGACATCTGAAACTGTCTCTCTCTCTCCTACTTCTACTCTTACCTACTGTATCTATGTACAAATCTGTGTGTGTTTCCACAGGCACATATGTTAAAAATATATAAAATACTGTCTGTGTGAGCCATGAAACAGAATTTGGTTGAGTGTATATTTATGTCAGTGTGTGTGCATGTTATGTGTGCATGTGTACGTTTGTGTTTGTGAGTGAACATGCATTTTTGGTGTGTGTGTGTCTATGTATGTATAGGCGAGTGTGTGTAAGAGAGTGTGTATGTGTGTGTGTTTATGTGTGGGTGGAAGTGTCAACTACAAACAGTAATTTTTTACTGTGTTTACAGTTGTATCAGTGTGTTTGTGTGTAGCAGTTCCAGTGTGTGTTGATACATCTGAGACTGAGTGTGTAAGTGCATGTATTTTACATGTATGGAGTGGGTGTGTGTGTTTGTGTGTGTGTATCAGTACAGGTATATGTGTGCATTTGTGTACATATTTTTATGGATGTGTGAGCTGGAGTGGATATGTGTCACAGGGAGAGTGTATAAGTGTGTGTGAGAGAGAGAGAGAGAGTGTGTGTGAAATTGTATTGAGTGTGTGTGTGTGGGTGTGTGTGACTCTACTCCAGCTAGCACATGGACACTGAGGTGTTCACACACTGTAAACCCAGCACAGAGGGGTGTGTATGTGTATATAGGAGTTCTTGTCTGTCTCCTCCCCTCAGCCCAAACCAAAGGGATTTACAAAAAACACAAACACTTAATTGAATAAACAGAACTCATTATCCATAAACCTCCCCCAACAATATAAGCATCAACAAAAACTAAATTACATTCAAATAAGGCATTGTATTAGGTCATTTCAATTTTGCTGCACCCTGCATAACTAGTCCCTCCCTTATGAGGAATAATAGTTTCTCCCGGGCTGTTAACTGGCTGTGCACTGCGGCCGCATTCACTATGGGAGACTCTACTCCAGTTGGCACAGGGACACTGAGGCGTTAGATCCCCACATTCTAAACCCAGCACAGAGGGGTGTGTGTTCAGTGAAGTTGGTGTGGTATCTGTGCAGGAGGGTCAGTATGTCAGAGTCAGAGATGCTGTAGAAGGACAGAGTGCCAGCCGGACGGTCCACACACACTCCTACTCTGTACACACACACACCTTCACCATCATCATCACACACTCCGACTCTGCGGTATGAGGAGGGGGGGGCAGATATATCTGTTCTCTTCCTAATGTGCCTGACAGAGTATCTGTGTTTAGAGCAGCACAGACTCCAGGAGTTTTTGTTCAGTCCAAACCTACTGTCAGCACCTCGTCCTTTCCTGCTGATTCCTTTATATGTCACTGCTACACAAACCTCTCCCCCCTCAGGCACACTCCACTCAGCCTCCCAGTAACAGCGTCCAGACAGACACTCTCTGCACAAAACCTGGTACCAGTGCTCAAATCTCTCTGGATGATCAGGATATGGCTGCTCTCTCCATGTGTTTGTCACCTTCCTGTTCCCCTCAGACAGAGACAGGTTTCTGTGTGCTGTGTTTGGATCCAGTGTGAGCTGACAGCCATCTGCAGACCAGAGACATTAATGAGATTAATTATCATTATTAATATTCATCTCATTATGTGTGACTGAGTGTGTGTGGGAGAAAAAGAGAAACAGGGTTGTGTTAGTATGTGTATGCACCTCTGTGTAAGTGTGTTTATGTGTGTGTTAGGAGTATGTGGGGCTGTTTGTGTGTATGTTTATGCATAGGTGTCTAAATATGGGTGAATGTTTGTAAACACCATCTGCAAACAAACACAAAATGTCCAAACCCAATGACCATGAGAAATACACACACACACAGTACTGTATGTATAGACAGACTTCTGTCAGAACGTGAAAAAGAGAACAGTGAAGAGAGGGACTGAAAAAAAGAGTTGAAAATAGATGTGAAAGAAAGAGAGAGAGAGGGAGGAGAGGAAATGGAGGGAGTGAGTGTTCAGAGCTGACAGACTCACATTTCCTGGGTCCTGGTTTGCTCCTGCTCTCTCCTCCATGGTCCACACTGTAGGAACAGCAGAACAGACAGTGACTGAGTGACACACAGTGTGGAAACTCTCTGTACTTACAGCAGCATATCTATGAGGTGCAGTGTGGAAACTCTCTGTACTTACAGCAGTGTGTCTATGAGGTGCAGTGTGGAAACTCTCTGTACTTACAGCACTGTGTCTATGAGGTGCAGTGTGGAAACTCTCTGTACTTACAGCAGTGTGTCTATGAGGTGCAGTGTGGAAACTCTCTGTACTTACAGCAGTGTAAGTGTGTCCAGTTTAGCAGCAGAGAGCACTCTCACTCCTGAGTCTCCTGGGTGATTGTAGCTCAGATCCAGCTCTCTCAGGTGTGAGGGGTTTGAACGCAGAGCTGAAGCCAGAGAATCACAGCCTCTCTCTGTGACTCGACAGCCTGACAGCCTGCAGAAAGAAGGAGACCAGTTCTGGTCAAACACACCTAACTGAATCTGAATGTAAAATAACAGGGCTGTGGAATTGGTGATTATCATGTTTAAACACATAGCACTGTCTTACACACCTTACAGAATCTGAATTTACAATAACAGGGCTGTGGAATTAGTAGAATACACCTTCTTTGTTTACTATAATTGAAGATATGCCATTAATATTGTAATATTGAATGAATCATTTTCAAAAGTATCAATTCAGTATTTTATTCCCTTCTGAACACTGAAATTGCTATCAGAAATCATGGGTTGACTGTGCAAAGTGAACAGAAAGCTTTAGCCTGAGTCATCATTAATATTAGTGGGATATTTATTCACATTTTAGCCTTTCATAAAAGAGGTGGTTTGTGTTTGTTACTCACCCCAGTCTCTGCAGTTTACAGAGTGGGTCCTCCAGTCCAGCAGAGAGCGCTCTCACTCCTGAATCCTGCAGTTCGTTGTCTCTGAGCTCCAGATCTCTCAGCTCTGAGTAGGGAGAACGCAGGACTGAGGCCAGATCATCACAGCAGCCCTCTGTGAGATTACAGCAACCCAGCCTGTGGAGAGACAAAACACACTACAAATATACACCAACCCAGCCTGTGGAGAGAACACACACGATAAATATACACCAACCTAGCCTGTGGAGAGAACACACTCTATAAATATACACCAACCCAGCCCGTGGAGAGAACACACACGATAAATATACACCAACCAAGCCTGTGGACAGAACAAACACACACTATAAATATATACCAACCCAGCCTGTGGAGAGAACACACACACTATAAATATACACCACCCCAGCCTGTGGAGAGAACACACACACAATATGAATATACACCAACCCAGCCTGTGGAGAGAACACACACACTATAAATATACACCAACCCAGCCTGTGGAGAGAACACACACACACACTATTAATATACACCAAACCAGCCTGTGGAGACAACACACACACTATAAATATACACCATCCCAGCATGTGGAGAAAACACACAAACACACACACACACACTCTATGCGTGTTCTGTCATCTACCCACACTCAGATTCACTTTCATACACATTTTTATCATTGTGAATAATGAAGCCTTTGTATTTATAACTGGTTGTCTGTGTTATTATCACCTAAATATTGACTGTAGCCACTCTATTCATAAAACAAAGCCTTCAAAAACTTGGTGAGATCCCCAATCCTAATTATCAATAATTGTATTGTTAAAAGTGTATGGTAAATCCTGTTGGTTTGCCATGAATGTTGTAATTTTAATAAGTTTATGAAATTAAAGGTTATGACTTAAGTCATTTTATGAGATTGATTACATTTAATTAGTGCCTTGTGCTGGGACTGTTAAGTTGAACATACAGTAAACCCCCGTTATATTGCGGTTCAGGTATTTCAGGTTTTTTTCTATAAGGTCTTTTAATTTTAATATGGTTATATTTTTGCCATTTCGCGGCATTCCGCAGAATTGTTTATGAGTTTAAATCTTGCGCGTAACAATAGAATAGCCGTACATACCGATTCAGCCAATCAGAGCATCGGTATTGTTTTCACATAAAAAAAATCTTCTTTGCTGCTGAGTATGTACATACTCTATTTTTTAAACTGTTTATACAATATTTTTATGTTTTCTATTGGTCTTGCTCTCTCTCAATATCTTTTATGTGTTTAAATGTGTTACTATTGTTTTAAAAAGTTTATTTAAAGTGTTTAAAGACCTTAAAATGCTTTTAAAAGTTCCATAAAACTTACATGCTTAGGGTGTATTTAAATAGGGTATTTCTATGTTGTGGATTTTCACTTATCGCGAGTGGGTCTGGAATGTAACCCCCGATGGAGGGGGGTTTACTGTATTGTGTTAACTGTTTGTCCTTGCACTACATACACTTCACCTGCATTTAACTGGAGCCTTTGTGAGGAATAGCATTATCCTCATATTTTCTGGTCCCCACGTGCTGAATACTACATTTTCTCTACATTTTGTGGTGCATATTCAATGTTTTGTGATAATATCATTTGGCTGTATTTAATGTTTTTTTTAGACAGAAAAATGCTACTCAATTTTGGAAAACAGGCAGAGAGTGGGGCCCCTGGAGAAGAAGTAGGGAATGTGGCTCCTGACAAAACAGAAAATGGGATCCTGTCCAAACAGCTTAAATCATTGCACTTCCCATATTGACCGCTAGATGGTGCACATATTCTCAAACACCACTCCAGTGCAGTTTAATCAAGTAACAGCAAGCAAAGCTCACATCGCAGTTGTGAATTCCCCTTGGTAATGTCAGGAGGTGAGCCTGACGTGCCGCCGCTTGGGTGAGTTTTTTTTCTTCATTGGTGATTGGGGGCACGCGTGCGGTATGTGGATCAGGGTGGGTTGTCTCCCTTGCTTTGCCTGATTGGTGATCTGGCGCAGCTGTCTCTTGTTCTCTCCGCGCAGGGAGTCAGGATAAAAGAGCGGGGGACAAGGCAGCTCGCGCTCGGGCAGCCTGGAAGGAACCTGCAGCATGCTGGGTTTTTTAGACGGGGTTATTTTTGTTTCTTTGAAAGTTTGGTTTTTTCGGTTGATTGATTTCATTTGAATTTAGAAGTTTTGCCGGCGGTTTCGTTATTGTTTTGGTTTCGTTTCTTTCTTTCGGTTTTGTTTTTTTTCTTTTTGGGATACGGGGAGAAATCCCACGGGGGGGATTTCTTTTTAGGGTGCGTGCGGTGAAGGAGAGGCAGGGACTGCACGCCTGGAACCGTGTCGGCAGCCGACAGAGGGAAGGGACCGAGGAAACCCCAAGATCCAGCGCTAGTGGAGGGAGAAGGCGACGGGCAGCGAAGCTGCTACCCCGGGCTGGGCAGAAGGCGAGCGGGGGCATGCCCTGGTGGTGAGAGGGACGTAACCACAGAAATAAACAGCGTGTGTGTGTGTCCTTGCTCTGCCCAGTCCACAGAGGGGTGACCTGGTGCTTTGCCTCTCCCTTACTAGCCTTCCCCGTCCCAGGCCCAGCGGAGTCGGAAGACTGGGGGTCCACCAGCGTGCGGCCGCGGCGGTTCCTGGAGGCTGGAGGAGTGGCAGTCTCTGCCTGGTTTTCTTTGGTTTTGTTTTTTATTTTGGGGCGCGGAGGAGGCCCGGCTTCTGGTGGCGCGGGCCGAATCGAGCCCCCCCTTAGTTTTGTTTGTGTGAATGCGTGTGAGTGTGTGGACCTCCCTCCCAGCGTGTGTTACTCCCCCCCTCACAGGTGTTGCTACTTTCTTATTTTCCATTATGTCTTATTGATTGCTGTTGCTACAGTATGTCTAAATACTAGGAAGGGACAAGTCAGGTATAAAAGACAGTCAAACTTTCAAGGATATTAGGATATTTAAAAAAGTAGGATGGACTGTAGAAAGGAGATCATTATGTCTGTATTTACATTTCTTGACTAAGTCACCAGGATAAACAGTCTCTGTCAGAACAGCACAAGGGTACCTGGGGGTAACAGCCAGGAATCACCCTTCCACAGCAGCTCCTGTCTGAAGGGACAGTCCAGTCCAGTCTGGGCCAGACCAGACTTCAAACTGTCGTCAAAAGTTCATCTGATCCATAGAGCACCCCCCTCAGACTTCTCATGACTGGATCACTGACAACTCATACTCTACCTCACTAATGCTCCCAACCACTTTAAGCATGAACCTCACAGGTGTTGCTACTTTCTTATTTTCCATTATGTCTTATTGATTGAGACTATCAGTAGATATGAGTGTACTTTAATAGTCAGTCCTTGACTGTTAACAGCGTTCTCTTTTGATGTTATTCTCGATGTTATTCATGATTGGTTAAATGTTACACATAACTGCCCAGATTCAACATTCAATGTTTATTTGGTGAGATGTTATATAACAAAGAGAATATGATAACATATAGAGAAGGCTCAGGGTCAGGGTAAGAGGTCATCAGAGAGGGCAGGTAGGGGAACTCTCTGTCCCCAAGTAGGACACCATCAACCTGTCCTACATTCATATGGGGGTACAGTGTAATTTTTGTAAAAATTTAAGCTGAGTCATGGACAGAGCCTGGCCACTTGGATTCAGCATTTGTAATGATGTGGGCTGCATCACATATTATCTTTACAGTGCAGAAGAGTAACAGTAAGAGTAACGGTTGCCTTGCTAATGTGTTCAGCCTCTCTGATGTGACAAAGAAAACGTCCATTGATATAAAACTAAAAGGCAATGCAGAACATTTGTTCTGAATGTGAATCACAGAAAGATAAGCTCCTGATAAAAACCATCTTGAGAATGGATTAAATAAAATAAAGTCCAAATTAAACACAAATACAAAACTAATATTGCATACTTATTACCAATCTGTAAATTCATTTGTTTAAAAGGTCATTTTTATTCTTTTTTTTTACATTTAAAAAAGGAAATGGAAATCCTTTGGAAATGCTGAGCTAGATCACCAACAGTAAAGGGACAGGAATAGGGGAAAAAAGAGAAAGGATTACAACAACAAAAAATAACAAATACAGGTGAAGAGGAGGACTCAGACTGTTATCTGCTTACCATTAACATTTATCGCAATGGTACTGTCCCAATACAAGGGAGTGAAGAAATTCTTTTTGATTTGGAAAAAAGATTCCCCAAATTAAAAGAAAAGGTTAGAATCACAGCTCCTCCAGATAAAACTATAACATATGATCTTCCAAGCCTGTTGGTCCCCAGCACCCCAGACACAGATCCAGCCAGCAGAGTACTTACTCCCCCCAGCCCTCCTGCTCCCCCAGACCCACACACGGCCTGCTGCAGCTGAGAGAGAGCCTGTCCCTGATGGAGCTGGAGTTTACGCAGTTCAGGGAGAGCAGCAGGACCAGCGCTACAGAGCAAGACCAGACAGAGCAGCTGAAAGAGGAGCTCCACCAGCTCAGACAGGAGCACACAGCTGCACTGAGACAGCTGCAGGAGGAGGTGAGCTCACTGAAGGAGGAAAACAAGCAGCTACACAGGGAGTTAGCAGGACCAGAGAGGAAACACAACAGAATGCCCCTCCTCAAGACCTGGACGTGAAACAAGCAGAGCCCAGAATACAGCGAGCCCTGGCACCACCCACAGCTTCACAAGGCCCTACAACCCCCTCATACATAACACCCCTACTCAGCACCACTGCCCAACACACACAGCCTGGACTCAGCTATGCTGCAGCCCAGCACACACAGCCTGGACTCAGCTGTGCTGAAGCCCAGCAAACACAGCCTGGACTCAGCTATGCTGCAGCCACTCAGAGCCCTGCTGGTTCTGACATGAGAGAGATGTGCCGCCTGCTGGCTTATAACTTAAACTTATAACAAACTTATAACTTAGAGGGGAGTGAGTAAATAAACAGATAAAGAAATTAATTATTATAATTAACAGTATACAATGTACATGTTCAACCATAAGCAAATCCTTTGTAAATCAATTAGATATATGGTTTCATATTTTTACTTTATTTCATTTTTCTATACATTTACATTTACATTTTGAGTCTAAAAATCTGTAGCTGGAACATCCAGCACAGATCCTGAATTTGTAAATAGTTTAGAAAGTGTAGAAAGTGTGTAGAAATTACAAACTGGCAGAATATCTCTCCACTGTCAGAGATATAAAGCAGAGACAGATCAAAACCAAATACAGACTAAGTGATCACAACCTGGCCATTGAAACAGACAGACACAAGCAAACCTGGCGCCCCAAAGAAGAGAGGATATGTGATCACTGTGAGACAGGTGAGGCTGAGACAGAGCTACACTTCCTCCTATACTGCACAAATTACACAAAAATTCACAAAGACTTCTTTGAAAAATTTAAAAGAATATATCCAAATTTTGAAACACTCCCTGTGGAGAGACAATTACCAATCTTACTGGGTGAAGGACACACAGCCTCCCTGGCTGCTCTATATGTAGCAATCTGTCACCAGTGCAGGAATGTAATAATATAAATGTTCGTTAATAGTCATTCATTGTATGCATTCATGTTTGTTCCTTTTTTCCCCCGTTTTCATTTGTGTTAATTGTTCTGTTATTATGTTAACTGTACCATTTGCTTTGGCAACACAGCCCATGTCATGCCAATAAAGCACCTTGAAATGATGTGTAGCTTAATGTTTGAAATAAGAGCCTGGAGAATGTTGATCAAATTAATTATCGATTGCTCAGAAAATGGGAAAATTCACAAAGATACTCATCAGGGAATGATAGAATAGCTATCTAATCAGGGTCTACTCTCCCTCTCCCCATGTAAAGCTCCGCAAATTATTAGAGCTTCAGTGCTGATGCGATCACCAAGAAAAGGGCACGCCACGTCTGACAAACTACCTCCTACCTACATGCTGCAGGCTCTGCAGGTGTTCTAGCAAGCAACTCCAGGATAGTTTAAGTAAACCTGTTCACTCGCACACACACACAGACACACACGTGCCCCAGAAGGGGAAGGAGCCAGAGGGAGAGAGAGACAGGTGATAGCTCCCTGTGGTTGGGCATGTTTATCAAAGGATTCTACATTTGGGGGCATCTTAGGGCTTACCAACAACAAAGAGGGTCGTACCACGCCCAATTCTGCTTTTAACTGGTAACCCCAAATGTACATCCATTTTGGCTGTCATAAGTGTTTCATTTTAGTTTCTGAGTAAAGCTCAGCTCTTGCCATGCTTGAAAAGCCTGTTGCCTCTTTGGTCACTGATTCAGGGGTATTTACAAGGGGGTGGAGTCCATTGGTCCCTTTCAGGCCATGTCTAGGTGCATGGCAAGGGACCATAAAAGAAGGGAGCAGGGTAAATAACCATAAAATGCATGTTGCTGTCTCAACACTAGTCTATGGATAGAACACACACATAATCCCACTTTCACACTGAACTTCAACACAAGATAATTCTGGTCAGGCACCAGACAGCTGGCAAGCCTACGACTCGTGGGGATTTTTCCTGCTTTACTTTGCTGTGATAGAGGAGTAAGAAGAGAGGGATGGGACCAATGTGGACAAAGGAAGGAAGGCTGGGGAGAGGAAAAGTTTGATTGAGAGAAGGAGCTGTTTAAGGTTTCTCTGTATGGAGCCATAATCACTAACTATTTACTAAAAGTCACAAAGTACACAGCACTACTCACCCCAGTGTCTGTAGTTTACAGTTTGGACTCTTCAGTCCAGCACAGAGCAGCTTCACTCCTGAATCTCCCAGGTTATTGTAGCTGAGGTCCAGTGTCTGTAGTTTACAGTTTGGACTCTTCAGTCCAGCACAGAGCAGCTTCAATCCTGAATCTCCCAGGTTATTGTAGCTGAGGTCCAACTCTCTCAGGGGTGAGTTTGATGACTGGAGAGCTGAGGCCACAATTTCACAGGACTCCTCTGTAAGACCACAGTTGCTGAGTCTGAAAGAAAGAGGTGATGTGTTCATCACGATGTGCTTCTAACCCAAATAGCCCCTTTTCCTCTTTTCATTTCTGTCAGAATTTGGGGCTAATGGCCCAGCTACCTTTTCCACAGTCTTTTTCAGGCTAACTCTGGGCTTTAAGCCTCACTCATGGCCCTACTCATGCCCCTGAGCCAAGTGTGGACAGCAGGGCTAAGGATGGAGTTATCAGATCCTTTTATACTGTATTTCATTATTAAAGCAAATTCCAGCCTTCAGAGTGAATAGTGAGTTAGTTTGACAAGTTGTGAGAAGTTTGTATTTCCTTCCATTGAAAGTAAAAAAAAGCAGAAAATATCACACAGCTAAAGGTTCACAGGAGTATTCACAGGAAGGCAAGGGGGTTTTTAGGACACATCTGATCAGCAGTGCGGTGTGTCTGTTCTGATGGTGATCATTTCTCAAAGATCTGTGACCAAACTTTTTGATAGTTTTTGGTTTTATGAATTTTACCAAAAAATGTAGGAACACCAATGTCAGTGCACATCAGCCATTAGTCTTCCAGTCTTTCAGATGCAGTTGCATCCTGGGATAGCTTTTTGATCAGAGCTGAGTAGGTGAGAATGAGAGCAATGCCACTTTGAACACACATTAATACTGTCTTCAATATAAAACAGTTAGGAGAGCAACTGTTAATGTACTGAAATCAGAGAATGATTAACAGACATGCAAAGATAGGCAGAGAATGAGAAAAGTAAAAAGAAGTATCACAATCTACCAGTAAATTAATGCTTGAATGATTTTTTATATTTTATATAAATTTATGAAAAAAAAGATCCAACACTGCAAATTTAAAATGAACTTACTGAGTAAATCACTATCCTCATCTAACCATTAAAAGCAACAATTCCTTTTTTAAATGTGTATTATGTGCTGAGAATGCATGCAAAAATGAAAAAGGCTGTTTTCTCAGAACTGCAGTTTGCAAAAGTATAATGTTCTATTTAAAATTATGGCCAAAGTATTTTTTCAGTCCTGACAAGTCACACCTCATTTTGTAGCTCTGATCCTGGACTTTGTATCATTCGATAAAATGAACATGTGAATTTGCGAATGTGCCACTGAATTATACGTTCGGTCACAATTTTTATCCAAGAAATAAAATCCATCGTAACAATCTGCGTACCAATCGCTATTAGTTTTGTAAAAATTTAAGATGAAATCTGGCTGGCTCACCCTCACACTGACCTATGCAACTACATGCCAGAGATGGAAAATGCCTTCAGCTCGTTTGTTCACCCTGAAGTGCATTCACTATGCCACAAAAACAGTAGAAAGTCTGGCCCCATTTTACAAAAACACACAACATCACAAAAGATTGCCACCACAACACATAAACACACGACAGACTCGAAATACAATAAACTAAATTAAACATCTTCCACAGCATGGAGTGGACATAATGCACAAGAACTGCATCATGGTCAATTGCAAAAAATTATATATGTTGCTACAGTATATCTAAATACTAGGAAGAGACAAGACAGGTATAGAAGAGAGTCAAACTTTCAAATCTCTCTTCTTACACAACTTCTACCCCTGTATTCACACTCATGTTGTTTTGTCCTCAACAGATAAACAATCAATGCATGAGATTAAAACGGAAGCCCAGAGCATTTGGGACACCCTGCATATCGTGCCACAAATGAAAAAACTGAGGTTGACCAGAAGGTCTAGAGCAAGTGCCAAGTCACTCCCTCAGAACCTAAGAACCCCAAAAACACATTAAGAAAACGTGTTGACAACAACAAAGAGGGTCGTACCACGCTCCAACTCCGCTTTTAACTGGTAACCCCAAATGTACATCCATTTTGGATGTCATAAGTGTTTCGTTTCAGTTTCTGAGTAAAGCTCTGCTCCTTGCCATGCTTGAAAAGCCTGTTGCCTCTTTGGTCACTGATTCGGGGGTATTTACTGTCATGATTGCAGGTGCTATCTTGGGTTTTATTATTTGTTTGTTTCGTGCTTTTTCGTTTGTACTATCGTCGGGAAGCTAACAACGTTCTTTTGGTTATCAGCTGATTGCTATTGCTATCAGCTGATTGGTGTGGCCGATTAGTAATTGGTTTCAGGTGTGTGAGGTCTTTATATTACCGAGGGCTTCAGCGTTTGTGTTGTCTATACACTTCGCCGGCTTTGGCAGAGATTTTGTCTGCTGGTTTTTGGCTTAGTAAGCCTTGAATGTAAGTGTAACCCTGGTTTCGGGTAGCGTGCCCAGGTCATGGGTGTTGCGGGTTACAAGCAGGAAATAATTCTTTCAATGAGCACACACCGCTACGGCAGGACAGGACGACGTTATTCTGTCTCTTACTCACAGGTGCAACAACATGGAGGCAACCGCGCTCTTCCCCGGACTCAGTTTCCTTTTTCCGGTTCCCCCCCCAAAAAAACACGGGCACGTGAAACCAATATCACACATCCCATACCTTATCTCTCTCTCTCTCTAACATTTATAAGAACAACAAAAACCACTGAAAGTAAATATTAGATTAAATTAAATAATTAATAAAATTAATAATTTCTCTCAATTTAAACACAAAACAACAATAATTAAAATCACTTAATATAATACAAAAATAATGATAATGGTGACAACACAACATTTACAATTAAAAATAATAAACACATAAACTACATGGTTACATAAGTATAAATGTAGGAATCTTTACGAAGTTCTTTATTTTCTTTTTCTTGCGGGGTTGATCCGTTTTACCGAAGAACTTTGCTGTTTAAGTATCTGCGTGCGATTTTTCAGTTTGCTCTTGCTATATTAAGAGCTGTAAGTTATTTCACTCCTGAAGTCTTAGTTTCTTTTTATTTATCTTAGAGTTGGGATTCTCCCACAGGAGTGTATTTTTTTTTTGTTTTAGGGATTTGTTCCCTCTAATCTGTCTCCTTTGAGAACCTTAGTGGTTGAGGAATTAGTTCCTTAGCTTGTCGTCTGTGTATTGTGCACACTAAGGGGTCCCACCATCATCATCAGTCCTTACATTTACTAGGGGGTGGAGTCCATTTGTCCCTCTCAGGCCGTGTCTGGGTGCATGGCAAGGGACCATAAAAGAAGGGAGCAGGGTACATAACCATAAAATGCATGTTGCTGTCTCGACACTAGTCTATGGATAGAACACACACACACATAATCCCACTTTTACACTGAACTTCAACACAACATAATTCTGGTCAGGAACCACACAGCTGGCAACCCTAAGACTCATGGGGTTTTATCCTGCTTTACTTTGCTGTGATAGAGGAGTAAGAAGAGAGGGATGGGATCCATGTGGACAAAGGAAGGAAGGCTGGGAAGAGGAAAAGTTTGATTGAGAGAAGGAGCTGTTTAAGGTTCCTCTGTATGGTGCAAAGTACACAGCACTACTCACCCCAGTGTCTGTAGTTTACACTTTAGACTCTTCAGTCCAGCACAGAGCAGCTTCACTCCTGAATCTCCCAGGTTATTGTAGCTGAGGTCCAGTGTCTGTAATTTACAGTTTGGACTCTTCAGTCCAGCACAGAGCAGCTTCAATCCTGAATCTCCCAGGTTATTGTAGCTGAGGTCCAGCTCTCTCAGGGGTGAGTTTGATGACTGGAGAGCTGAGGCCACAATTTCACAGGACTCCTCTGTAAGACCACAGCTGCTGAGTCTGAAAGAAAGAGGTGATGTGTTCATATTTAACACTTAATATTTTAAATGTAGTATTGATAGTGCTCAGTGATAGAGTGATATTGCGGATTGTAAGATCTACAATGCTCTGATGAAGATGTCTGTGCTACACTCTCCAACTGCAGCACTTTACACCTGAGAATAAGATGTCCTGCTCAAGTCTGACAGTTCTGCAGCTGTGGTTCTGACCCAAATAGCCCCTTTTCCTCTTTTCAGTTCTGTCAGAATCTGGGGCTAATGGCCCAGCTACCTTTTCCACAGTCTTTTTCAGGCTAACTCTGGGCTTTAAGCCTCACTCATGGCCCTACTCATGCCCCTGAGCCACGTGTGGACAGCAGGGCTAAGGATGGAGTTATCAGATCCTTTTATATTGCATTTCATTATTAAAGCAAATTACAGCCTTGAGAGTGAATAGTGAGTTAGTTTGACAAGTTGTGAGAAGTTTGTATTTCCTTCCAATGAGAGTAAAAAAGCAGAAATTATCATACAGCTAAAGGTTCACAGGAGTAGTCACAGGAAGGCAAGGGAGTTTTTAGTTTACATCTGATCAGCAGTGCAGTGTGTCTGTTCTGATGGTGATCATTACTCAATGACCTATGACCAAACTTTTTTGATAGTTATTGGTTTTATGAATTTACCCAAAAACCCCAATGTAGGAAAACCAATGTCAAAACAGTGCACATCACTGAGCCGTGAGCAGGAAACTAAAATCATTTTTGATGTTAAACACAGTGAAAGTGCTCAGATAAGAAACAAAAATATTTACTGATACGTAACTGCCATTCTCTGACAAAAATTAAAGACATAATTACAGAACCAAAAAGTAATCAATACTCTAGGCTACTACAGCCTGCTTTCCCTGTTTTCAGGCATCAGTCAGTTTCAGTGCTTGTTTACAATCAGGTCTACATTTCAGAACATTCACAGGTGTTTCTGTTCAAGTTACTGGCCTGATCACAGTCCAGCATTTATATCACAGTCTCCTTATCCTCAGACTCTCATAATATGCTGGATGGAAAGTTAATTAATTATTTGGAATTGAGTGATTTTTCCCAGTACCTGGAAAGCCTTTGATACTTCAGTATAGTCTGTATGAATACCCACATTTTGTAGTATGATTAAACTCTCACTGTCAATGTCATACATCTGGCATAAATTCATTCTGTGTCACTGTACCACTGAATTACCCGATTCACAAATATACAACCCTACGCTGTGTGCCATAAAATTCTGTGTCACCCTATATCAATTAAGATATAATTTTACAGAAGGTCTGAATAACCAAACTTTTGTGATTAGGGTTAGAAGCAGGTAAATATTTTGGCTGTGCATCATTTTCCCATCTTTTGTTGTGTTTACTTGTCTTGAGTGTAATTGAAATTAATGAACCTCTACAACAATAATACTCAGTTTTACATGAAAACCAACACAGCTGTAGCATTCACCGGTTGCATAAAACCAGAAATGAAATAACACACAAAGCTGGATCCATTAGGGCCCTTATTCAGAACATAAGCTGGCAGAAAAGCTTCTCTGTTGAGTCTTATTGTGGCAGGAGAAGCAAGCTCCACTGCTTGTTTGAGCATAAATGCCAATCTACTTGGCAATGTTGGCTATGTCTGGTTTTAGTAAAAGCCTTGCTTTGAGTTCACATAGTTTTTGTACAGGTCTCGATTTATAATCTTTTAATCGCCATAATTTATCCTACAGACACATAGCCTACGCTGACTTTAGTTGTGACATGATTGTCTAGTTGTGTCCAGTTCCATAACTTGAATTTATGTAACTCGGATAATTTTAACTGCGAGTAAAATATGTTGCTATGTCCCACATGGAGTGATGAGGGGTTACCACAGAGCTAGAATTGTGAATCTATAGGGACTCAAAATGGCGCCGTCATGTCTGACTCTGGTACCTTTACAAAGTAAACTCAATTATATGAGACGGTCATATGAGACAGCAATAAAGAAGGTGTGATAATCATATTTAAAATCGGCATGCAGTCAAATCAATGTTTCATACTGTAGCCAAATATTTAGCCTACCAGTTGTGTTCTAAGGCATCCAGTTGACGAGAGACTTCCACCAAGTAGTCCAGTTCGCGCACTCCAGTATTACTGCAGTGACTGCCTACAATGTCCGAGTGGAGCCTGCTGGACTGAGAGCTCCAACAAACTTTTCCTCGCCAAAAGAAAGAAGCCCGGCATTCCAATCGGAAAAGATGATGGAAAAAATCGCTTACAACTGATGTAAATTCCAAAATATTTGTGGTAAAACAGGATATATATTCCTAGCTTGATAGTGTCACAGCCTCCCTGGGCAGATACTGCATGCCTGACCTTCGTCAATGCTAGCTATAAGGTTGCTGGGTTTAGTGGCGTGCGGCTGATACACTTTTCTTTCTTATTGTATTGTTTAAATACAATAAGAAAGAAAAGAGGATTGAAGTTGCCTCCACCGCCTGTACCCAACGCTGGTGTAACTGCACCGCCTGCGCCCCTTGCATGGCCTGCGACCCCCTATTTCCATTTCCGTCAGCAATATGACATTTCACCCCTTATTTGTTATAACGCTATGACATGTTGACCCTTGCGTACGTATGTGCTTATTCAGGTGGTACCTTACTATTGTTAAAAACCCTCTAGCTAAGGAAGTTTTTATAACTCAGAAAGCTATATGTTTAGTTTAGCTTAGATAAAGCTAATTAACTAAGGCCTGCATGGTGACGCTATTGTTAATAAAATTAGTAATGTAGCTAACAGTTAAGTGTTTTATAGTTCATTTTATAGTACACAATAACATATATACATTTATATACATTATATATGAATAATATTTCAATCCCATGCACATGAAAAGTATATGACATGTACCTGTTGGACCAGAATCGTATTATTGTTGTCAGTTGAGGTTATGAATAGCCCTTTTTTTGGCCGGGATGCTAAAAAATAGAAAATTAGGCCAGGTAAGCTATTGCTAATAGGTCATCATCTTGCTTGCTATTGTGAGTTAATAAACAGCTTAGTATCATATTTGTGTGGGACGTCTATTTACTTATTGTGGCTTTCATTTAATCTGTCTATAATTTAGGTCAACAATGATAACATTTCAATAGCTAGGCTACTCGCTGAGCTATCAAGCAACTTCGCAGAGTGCGCTCAGCACTTCATTCTTAGTTAGGGTGAGGACAGAAATTAAGTGTGTTAAGTCAGTTTATTGATTATCAGAATGTCTGGCATTCTCAACATCAAATTCCACATTGATACAATGCCACCCCTTTACCTGTCTGCTGGTGACTACAAAGATAAAATTTAATAACTGATGTAGCTTGCTAAGGGAAACGCTGCTGCAATATTCCCAAACAGCACGTTCAAAAAAAAACCTGTTGTCAAGATGAAATCAAACCTTTACTTGATATAGATGCAATTTAATTTTACTTGCCTTTCCTCCTCTGCTAGCAATTTAACTAACATTTTATTAGGACTCTTGTCCTTGTGACATCTTACATTCATGCTAGAAAATCTAAAATGAGGTAGTTACTTGTTTGCAATGTAATTAAACTACAATTGCTGGCTACCTAATTGCTGCTAGGCCATTGGTTACTTGGTTATTTTAGTGATAAAATGATATGCCAACAGTCATACTTAGTGTTATATTTTCTTACTCACGATAAGTGAGTTGAAAATGATGTATGATAGTAATAGCTATTTGCCAAACTTTACATGATCTTAATTGTTTCGTTAGGTGTGTTATTTGTGCATCGACCTAGCTAGCTAACATTAGCTAGTTGTAATTCACAACTGCTAGGTAGCCAGTTACCCACCGATGCCTACGTCGGTAAATTTGATAGCTCATAAGCTACTTATGCAAGTAACGTATGTGTATTTAAACGTATGCACACACATAATTGTCTAGGATCATGTGTGATCATGTGACAGCGTTATAACAAATAAGGCGGTGAAACGTCATATTGCCGACGGAAACGGAAATAGTGGGTCGCAGGCCTTGCAAGGGGTGCAGGCGGTGTGGTTACAACGGAGCTTCTCATTCCGCAGCCAGCTCGCTCTTGTCGCCGGGGACGAACAGCCCAGTCTTGGAATTGCGAAGGAAACAGTTAGCTACCCCAGCAATCGGTTTGTTCATCGTTTTCTAAAAGATCCCAACAGCTTGGGCACAATTATCGCACAACTTAGATGGTTAAGGATGGACAAGGATAAAGAAAACTGTGGGGAAAAACAATATTCGACTGGAGTGGACGAGCGTGGGGAGAACAGCTTCCAGAATTTACCAGATGCCGCTGAACTGCGTTCACAAACTTCACTGGAAATACGATCTAACACACTCACTTATCACTCTCCAGGTCACAGAGTCAAACTACTCTCTCGTTAATTAAACAATGTCATCCCTCGTAAAACAGTATCCAAACAAGCTGAAGTGCTTTTAAGGGACTCAGTAAATTCTACATTATTATCTAAAATGTATTATTTTAATAAAAAAATATATAGAATAATAATACGTCTCCTGGCATTCTTAAAAGTACAACATTAGATCTCAGTAAGAAATTTGTAACCTGTTTGTAACAATTGGCTGGATCATCTGAAAACGTACTTGGACGAATTACAGGAGAATCTCACCAACAGTCAAGGGATGGTCGATTATTTGCTGAAAGAATTCAATACTCAACTGGGCTTCTTTTTTGTAACATAAATTTAAGTTCTATTATCTCGTGTCAACCCTGCAAGTCATTATGACTTAGCAGCTGTCGCTACAGAATGGCAGTTTTGGAATTATAATTTATTTGCTTGGGAATATTTATGGTTACAGCCATAATAAGAGAAATAATTATTTCCGAGATGCTATTCATAATGAATTCTGAGAAATCAATCCTAATCTGAACATTTTATTAGGTGGAGATTTTAAACCAGCCCTAAATTAACATGGATTTATGACCTCACAGGCCACAACAAAACTATAATCACACCTCCTTAACCAATATGATGTCTATGTTTGATCCAACCCGCATTTTAAGGGTCAGGAACCCTGATCAAATGTTTGCTTGGAGTAATAAAACCTGCCCATCTAAATCTAGGATCAACTGATGGTTTATATCACATTCATTATGCCGTAACATTGTAAAAGTAGACACCACTGTTGGACCAGAACACTACTGTAATAGCTTTAGTACTTATGATGTCCATCAAAAAAAGAAGATGCTCTTACTGGAAACATAATACCTCTTTGTTTAGACTTGAGCCTACTAGATATCAAATTATAGCATGTATTAATTCTGTCTGGATAAAGCACAGCAAGAAATATTATATGATCTTAACTTGGATCTTGTAAAATTGCAAAACTCTAGCAATTAAATCAGGGTCTGAAAAAAAGGGAGGAAAATGAATTGATCACAAACATTATTGCATTTTGAAGTACATACAATGAATGTAAACCAGAAGAAAATTGAACTAAATTAGCTATTTTGAAAATCAAGGTAAGTCAACATCTATAAAGCCAAAGGAGTTTCATAAGGTCAAGCTGTAAATGGCTGGAGGAAGGTGAACATATTGTAATTACTTTTTAAACTTGGAACAACAACATAATATCTGAACTAAATTTAAATGCTATCTTGATTTAAAAAAAAAAACCCATGGAAATGTCAAAGCTTGGCAAGTAATTTTACTAAACAGTATCTGGTCATAATCTTTACACCTCCCAAATGGAACTACAGCACACAGAAGTCACCAGCTAGTGCCCGCCCCTGCCATTAATTAAATAAACAGCAGCATCTCTTTGTTTTTGGTACCAATCAACATTTATTCAATTGTAACATATTATTCACTTGAAGACAGAAATATATTTGAAAATACAAAATGTGCATTGTCTCTGTTTGCTTAAGTAGATCTGCACTCTGCGCTCCACTTATTATTTTAAATTTTAAAAAATGTCCACAAGTAATCAAAAAATGAAACTCTGTAAACTCTGAAAAAATGTTTTAACTCACAATCTGTGATGTTTGGCCACTATGATCAAGGCCTATCACAGAACTTTATTCTGAATTTATTTCTAGTGGTGGGCAAATATCATGCACATAATTCAATTTTCTTATATTCTGTAAGACAATATAATTAAATATTTATGATATCCAAAACACGAAAGTTGTAAAATGCAAAATTAAAAAATATAAGACCTTTACACTTTCCTGTATTGAATATCATGTCTCTTTCATTCTTTCTTTCTAAGCTCTTTCTCTTTGTTTCCACAGTCTCTCCTTCTCTTTCCCTAGTATTTCCCTCATTGTGTATGTGGGGGGCAGGATGGGAGGGGCCTTCTAGGGTTGGGGTGAGTTGGATTGGGTTGGACAGACTCAGGTGGGGGGGTATGGGAGGGACAGGCAGACGGGGTGTTGGTCGTGCATTGATTACGTGATCCCCTGACAGGCAGGTTAAATTATGAGTATTTGAGAGATAGGGATTTGAACACTATTCACTAATTCACAAGCAATAAAAATTTCACAAGCAAAAAAAATCATTGGATCGCATTGTATTTTCAATGGACAGAATTATTCTTTTCACTGTAATATTGGACTATTTGGCTTTCGTAATACAGATGACCACAGGAAAGCTGGTCAGATCGCTGCATTTAATGTTTATGATTGTGTAAGTAAATATGCACCCTGGCCAGCATTCAGGAGTGACCAGTAATTTGACTCATGAATCTGTACGCCCACCAGGTTGTATAGGTTCACCACCATCGTTTGCTTGTAACTATAATTTCACCAGAGACTTTAATCACTCATACTTACAAAGCATGCGCCTTTGTAAAATATGTATTTGCCTTTTAGTTTTTTATTTTTCAATAAAGATGCTATATCAACCATTCAGAACCCATTGTTGCGTCAGTTAAAATCAAATTTCCCAGACGGATCAAATTTTGCATGACAGAGCCAGTGGACAGAACAATAAGGATGACACAACACCCCACCCATCCTCCACAGACAGAGACCAAAATGCCCAGCATGACCTGTCTGGAGGTGAAGGTTCCAGGCCTCACTTTGAGGTTAGCTTTAAAATGCTAATTTAAAATGCTAGGTTCTGGAACCTCCATAGAGAGGGCAAGGATAAGAGTCCCTCAGTAATTTCACCACTGAGCCCCTATCTGAGATGGAGAACAAACTGGTCACTGTGCAGCACTATAAGGAAGCCGTATAGGACCTCAGTGCTGTAACATGGTGTGTTTAGTTCAAATCTGACACCAGGAAGGTCCTAGAAGAGGGCAGAGTTTGTACAGGGGCCAGGAAATGGCTGGGCCAGGTCAAACCCCACCCCTCTGCAGTCGGCAGAGTGAGCCACAGCACCAGCACACTGGGGAACAGCAGGGATGGGGTGTGCTATCACAGCATGCCCAAGCTGTGCAGGAAATGCAGTGAGCGCACAACCCCCTGTCATCCCCCCAACCCCTACCTCTATACCTGGAGCACAAATTCCACATTCAGAGAGGATGCTGTGGAGATGAGGAAGACCTACATTGCAGTGAGGTTTGACACTTCAGCTGGAAGTATGAAAATGCTATTGAATGAATTTGTAGATTCACTTTCTGCATCCTACATGGGCAGTTGTTCAGCTATAATATCACATTCAGATTACAGTATTTTACCATTGGTTTTTCTTTACTACATACACCTAGGGGAAAATGAAAATGGAACAGAAAATATTACCTTCTGAAATATTATTCATGAACATTTTCTGAAGGTAGATACAGGCTTTTGGTCATGATATAGGTGAGCTAGATTCATGCACTTTATTCTCACACAACTACAAACTGTTTATGCAAATATAAATATCAATCATCTGCATAATAAATGACATCACAGTACTCACTTGGCCTTCCTGCAGTTCCTCAATACTGGCATCAGTCTCTGCTGACCTGCTGCTGATGTGTTGTACGTCTTCAAGTCAAACTCATCCAGGACCTCCTCTGACATCAGTAACACAAAGGCCAGAGCTGAGCATTGGTGTGGTTCCAGCTCTTTATCAGAAAGTCTTCCTGATCTCAGGGAAGTCTGGATTTCCTCCACTAGAGAGTTGTCATTCAGTTCATTCAGACAGTGGAACAGATTGATGGTCCTCTCTACTGAAGACTCTTCATTGATCTTCTGCTTAACATACTGGACTGTTTCTTCAATGCTCTCTGTTCTACTTCCTGTTTGTGTGAATAGTTTTATGATGGAGTGTATGAGTGATTTACTTCCCGTCTTTGTCAGTACTCCTCCTAAGAGCCTATGAGTGGAGTCCAGTGAGAGGCCCAGAAGGAATCGGAGGAAAAGGTCCAGGTGTCCATTCTTACTCTGTAAGGCCTGATCCACTGCATTCCTGTGTAACTCAGACAGATGCATTCTGTCAGTTTTAGGTCTTGACTCTTCTGGTCTGAGGGCATTCCTGTTCTCATTTACACATGAATGAAACACAGACAAGGCAGCCAGATAATCCTGAATGCTCAGATGCACAAAGCAGTAGACTTTCTCCTGATGCAACCCAGACTCCTCTTTAAAGATTTCTGTGCACACCCCAGAGTACACTGAAGCTTCACTGACATCAATGCCACTCTCTCTCAGGTCCTCTTCATAGAATATCAGATTGCCCTTTTCCAGCTGTAGAAAAGCCAGCTTCCCCAGTTTCAAGAACATTTCTGCATCTGATGCTGAGATCTTCTTTGGGTTTGTCCTATTGGTGCCATGATACTTCTGATTCTTCACATTGGTCTGAATGAGCAGGAAGTGTGTGTACATTTCAGTCAGAGTTTTGGGGAGTTTTCTGCTACCGACTTTATCCAACAATGTCTCCAGAACTGTGGCAGAAATCCAGCAGAAGACTGGAATGTGACACATGATGTAGAGACTCCTGGATGACTTTATGTGTGAGATAATTCTGCTGGCCAGGTTCCGATCTCTGATTCTCTTCCTGAAGTACTCCTCCTTCTGTGGGTCATTGAACCCTCGTATCTCTGTCACCTGGTGGACACACTCAGGAGGGATCTGATTGGCTGCTGCTGGTCGGGAGGTGATCCAGAGGAGAGCAGAGGGAAGCAGATTCCCCTCAATGAGGTTGGTCAGCAGCACGTCCACTGATGCTGAGTCTGTTACATCACAGCAGATCTCATTGTTCTGGAAATCTAGAGGAAGTCGACACTCATCCAGACCATCAAAGATGAACACAACTTTGACTTCATCATGTTCAACAGTTTTAATCTCTTTCAGCTGTGGAAAGTAGTGCTGGAGAAGTTGCATCAGACTGAATTCTCTGTCTTTCTTTAAGTTCAGATCTCGGAAAGGAAGAGTGAAGATTAAATTAATGTCCGAATTGGCTTTTCCTTCTGCCCAGTCCAGAATGAACTTCTGCACAGAGACAGTTTTCCCAATGCCAGCGATGCCCTTTGTAAGCACAGTTCTGATGTGTTTCTCTTGTCCAGGTAAAGGTTTAAAGATGTCATTGCAGAGGATTGCAGTCTCCTGTGTGGTTTGTCTCTTTGGTGCTGCCTCAATCTGTCTGACCTCATGTTCATCATTGACCCCCCCACCTCCCCCCTCTGTAATGTAGAGCTCTGTATAGATCTCATTGAGGAGGGTTGGGTGGCCCTGCTGTACCAAACCTTCAAATATGCATTCAAACTTCTTCTTCAGGTCAGATTTCAGTGTCTGATGGGCTCTTGTGAGTTTTTCTGAGAGGAGGAAATATGACAGATAATTTACTCATATTTAAAAACAGAATTATTTGAAAGCATTGTTATAAGCTTTTCCCCTTGACACAATATTTTACACAAGTCTGGCACACAGTGTGTTACACATCACTCCAAAAATCTGCAAAAATGGTGAACAGAAACAGATTCTGCCTTGTTCATGAAGACACACCATGTATGTTAAGATCACACAATTCTATTACCTTATTAACAGTAATAATATCATAAATTGGGTTTCGTGTGGTGGCTGTTGGTGGAATGATATATTATTCTTGTGATGCTGAAAATGCTTTTCAGATGTTGGAACAGAACACTAAAATACGGTCTGTTTGGCACAGTCATATTTTTCTGTGTTATCTGGTATGTGCTCTCTCACTATTACTTTAACATATCCATTATTCTGGTGTTAAATGAGCACTACAGCCACTTTATGAAGAACTGCACCTGCCTGTGGTGCTCATTTGACACCACACTAAGGGAATAAGAGATACAGAAAAGTAGAGGCAGAAAACCTGCACTAATAAACATGGAAAATAAGGATGTGTGATGCATCCACTCATTTAAAGGGAATGTGGAAAACATCCTGATTGGTCAGTGTATGATCAAAGCTTTAAATCAGTACTTTGCTCTTTCTGCTTCTCTTTCAGACATTAAAATGCTAAACTGATTCTGCCACAGCTTTTTAAATCTGCATTAATGAGCTTTTTCCAACACTTATATCCCTTCATAAGGGCCCTGTGTGTTGTACATCTCTCTCAGGGCCAGGTTAACTAAGGAATAGTCACAGCACAAACACATTCACTCTTTAGTGGCTTGTTTGCAGTTGCTAAAACTGATACATTAATGACTGATTTCCACAAAATAGTGTCTTACTCTTCTGCTCATCTCTCTTCAGTGAGTCTACAAGATCCTTCTGCTTTATGGTCCTCAGGATGTGGAGTGTGATCTTCAGAGATCTCTTACTGCCACAGGTCTCCAGCATCTTCTCAACTATGTGCAGGGCCTCAAGGTCCTCCTGTTGTCTCTCAGTGCATTTTGGGTAATCCTGACTCAGATGGCTGTGAAACTGTTTCAGCTCCTCCTTCTTCAACTTCATCAGAGTGCGCTGGAGAGACTGATATAAACACATGAAGAGGTGTGCTGTATCAGAGTGACTGAAATAAACACATGGAGAGGTGTGCTGTATCAGAGTGACTGAAATAAACACATGAAGAGGTGTGCTGTGTCAGAGTGACTGAAATAAACACATGAAGAGGTGTGCTGTATCAGAGTGACTGAAATAAATACATGAAAAGGTTTGCTGTATCAGAGAGACTGAAATAAACACATAAAGAGATGTGCGATAATTCACTCCAGTTCTTTGAAGTTCAGCTTTTGCTTTTGATTGATGACTCTGTAGAGGCAGTAATTCAGATTAATCATGCTTTCCCTGAGAGACATTGAATTGTTTTGTGAATCTGGATAAATAGACTGCTGCATATCATTATGCAAGACAAACTGTGCTCGCCATGTCCACTGCAGATTCTCAGTTTCCCAAATGCTTGCCCCAGAAAAGACTGAAGTAACATTTAAAATGCTTATGATAAAAGGGATGAATCTGGTCCTGGAAGAACCACACTCCAGCTCTGTGTTTATTCTTGTGTTGTGCTTCAAACGAGGAGTGTGTTCCCTACAACCTACATCCTGTGAGTGTGTTCCCTGCACCATATACCCTGTGAGTGTGTTCCCTGCACCCTACACCCCATGAGTGTGTTCCCTGCACCCTATACCCTGTGAGTGTGTTCCCTGCACCCTACACCCCATGAGTGTGTTCCCTGCACTCTAAACCCTGTGAGTGTGTTCCCTGCACTCTAAACCCTGTGAGTGTGTTCCCTGCACTCTAAGCCCTGTGAGTGTGTTCCCTGCACCCTACACCCTGTGAGTGTGTTCCCTGCAACCTACACCCTGTGTGCATGGACCCTTTGCAATAACTCTGTGGGTTATTGCCTAAGGGAAAGGGAGCACAAATGGCTCATTCAGAGCACACTATGAAGTGAACATCATTAATGCTGCTCAGTTCCAGTAGCACTGAGTGATACGTTCAGGGCCCTTCATCTAGTCCTGTGCTGGAAGAAGGATGTATCCAGATAATCTGATACCAATAAGGTTTCCATCTACGGCTGTTGTTCAATGTCAAATGATTGCATGATAGTCAGCTAAGCAGTTTTACCATTTTCATTGCTCCACTCACATTTTTGAAACCACTGAAAAGGAGTAATGATGGTACTGATATTAACTTTGCATTAAGTCCCTCTTTATACAGCTAGTCACCTGTTATTTTACTTATCTGGTTTTCTAAAAGAGGGTGCTGTGCTAGTTCTTACCAGTAGGTGTGTATCGTGTCTGTGTTTTGGTATCTCTAAGTGACTGTCTAGGTCATAACCAGTAACATTGCTCCTGGGAGTTTGAGTCCCATAACAGCTGTTAAATCACCAATGTGGACTTCCTGCCATTGCCAGTAACAGTGCTGCTGGGAGTTTGAGTCCCATAACAAACATGTGCCTTTACTGTAATCTTTGTGAGATTGTGATTCATCAGAATTCATGGTTTTTAGCAGAGAACTTGAATTGAGCCTTTGAATTGAGTGTTACACCATATCAGAGTGTGAGGTTAGTCATTTTAATAGTTATGAGCCTGAGATGAGAGGTGAAATAAAGAGTATTCTCAAAGCCAAACCCCATGATGATTAATACATAGATAATTTAAAGAGACATCACACCTTTTTTGTGAGATTTACATCCATACACTGCTCTCTTCTCTCTGGACTCTTCTGTTCCACACAGCTGGACTCTGCTGATTGCTGGACCCTGCAAAGAGGTTTGCTCAATCATAAGACCTCTGTCTTGAAAAAACCGGGTACACCCACATGGGGGGTGGGAGATTTGTGGGGCTGGGGTGTTTGGGGGTAGGTTGGGTCACTCATACTTATATCAAACAGTGAACCTGTGGTTAAAACGGGCCTATCCATACAATTAACCAATGAAATAGCCTTTGGGGCATGAAACAAAAGTTGATAATTGTTCAAGAAATTTTCAGTTCCTTATAATGACACTTGATTACACATGCCTCTAATTTAACTGTATCTTCAAGCACTAGATAACACGACTCAAACCTTTCTAAAAACATCATCACCGATGCACCCTCTCTCAACAGCATGGGAAAAGACACCCTAACGCCAAAGGCTGGGATCCCTAATGTTAAAGGTTACAGCTGTGAGGGGACAATTCTGTGTATAAAGCTTATATTGTGTATGTTAGTACATTTACACTGTGACACTCTGGTCCTGTGATTTAGGCAGAGCTTGTTCTTTGTGTGAAGATAAAGGCAACTGAAGTCATGGATAAATAATGCCTAAGAGAGATATGTTTATACCTTTTAAAACCAGGAGCAATTGGTCCTATATGGTACTTCCCAACTACACCTGAATGTGACATGGTATGTGCCACCTACACCTGAATGTGACATGGTACACCCCACCTAAACCTGAATGTGACATGGTACTTCCCAACTACACCTGAATGTGACATGGTACACCCCACCCACACCTGAATGTGCCATGGTGCACCCCACCTAAACTTAAATGTGATATGGTAACTCCCAACTACACCTGAATGTGACATGATATGTGCCACCTACACCTGAATGTGACATGGTACTTCCCACCTACACCTGAATGTGACATGGTACGCTCTACCTAAACCAGAATGTGATATGGTACTTCCCAACTACACCTGAATGTGACATGGTACACCCCATCCACACCTGAATGTGACATGGTACACCCCTGTTACACCACGATGTGACAGGTACTTCCCAACTACACCTGAATGTGATATGGTTCACCCCACCAACACCTAAATGTGACATGGTACACCCCACCTACACCTGAATGTGACATGGTACTGTCGGGAGAGCAACGTGCATTTTATGGTTATTTACCCTGCTCCCCTCTTTTATGGTCTTTTGCCATGCAGCCAGATACAGCCAGAGAGGGACAAATGATCCCTCTCCCTCATAAACACCTCCAATCCAGTGATCAAAGAGGCAACAGGCTTTTCAAGAATGGCAAGGAGCAGATCCTTTTTTAGAAATTAAGACGAACCACTTACGATGGCCAATATGGATGTACATTTGGGGTTACCAGTTAAAAGCAGAATTGGGCGTGGTATGACCCTCTTTGTTGTTGGTAAGCCCTAAGATGCCCCCAAATGTACAATCCTTTCATAAACATGCCCAACCACAAGGGGCTATCACCTCTCTCTCCCCTTCTGGAGCACGTGTGTGTGCCTGTGTGTGCGAGTTTATGCCTGCATGTGTTTGTGTACTTTAGGATCACTCTCCCCTTCTATACCCCAGTAATATTCACCTTCTTTATATGAATAAAGTCACACTACAACAGGAGTGTATCTCAATACAACCTCAAAGCCATTCATGTGCAGAACGGCCTGTTCCTCTCTGAACTCTCCTCCCTAAACCCGCACATGTTCATGTTTGGTGTCATTGTGATGCTCGTAAAGAGCTGATCACAGAAACATTAATACTGAGGGGGATACCTTGTGTTTTCCAGTTGTTTAAGTTTCAATATAAGATTATGTCCTGGATAAACCTTCAGGCACTCCCCCACTATAAAATTAGATATGGGAGCACCAGGGAGGAGGGGGAGAGACCCTTCTTAAGTTGGGCTGGAACAGACCTCATGGCTCAGTCCTCATTGCTCAGTACTTCTGCTTCAACTTCCTGTTTTGTCGCTTGTCAGATTATCTACCATCACCGCTGGAACTATCACACCTTTGGGATTTACTTTACTTTTTGGTTTGGCTGTATTCATCAGGAGAGACAAACATTGGCTGGGTAATCTTCATTTCATTCATCTGTGATCCTAAATTTCTTTGTTTGTTCTTGTCTTGTAATTATCAAATAAACATTTTACACGATTTAATTTGCAAGTGTACATATATATATGTTCATATTTAGTTCTGATAAAAGTTGATCCACCAGACTGCTCATTTCTATAAACAAACCTGGTTATTTAATTAATAGTTATTATTTTTCATTGTAATTATTTCAGTAAAAACATTTTAGCGTATTATCTGCTGTTAGGTGAGGAGTTTTAGTAGTTAGTGTTACTTATGTTCAGTATTCAGAGTGCTGGACGTTAAACAAAGGCGTTAATTATTTGAACACCTTGGATTCAGAGAATCGTTACTTTTCTTAAATCCTCACCTCCCCGACAGTACTCTCATACTATTAAAATAAGAATAGTTATTTTACAGAATTACCTTGGTGATAAGTAAAACGGTGGGAAAACAATTCCTTGCAGGATTTAAATTTCTGCAGGTTGTTAGGTACAATAGAATTACAAAACACAATTTGGGAACTTGAGATGCAGAGGCAACAAATAGGAAGAAGAATAAGAATATCACCTTGTAGTGGAGGAAGCACTTCAATCTCTCACCTTAAAAGACTCTTACTGCAGCTCTAACTCACAGCACATGGAGACAGAGATTCCAGTTAACCTCGTCCTCTTACTGCAGCTCTAACTCACAGCACATGGAGACAGAGCTTCCAGTTAACCTCATCCTGTTACTGCAGCTCTAACTCACAGCACATAAAGACAGAGATTCCAGTTAACCTCATCCTCTTACTGCAGCTCAAACTCACAGCACATGGAGACCGAGCTTTCAGTTAACCTCATCCTCTAACTGCAGCTCTAACTCACAGCACATGGAGACAGAGCTTCCAGTTAACCTCATCCTCTTACTGCAGCTCTAACTCACAGCACATGGAGACAGAGCTTCCAGTTAACCTCATCCTCTTACTGCAGCTTTAACTCACAGCACATGGAGACAGAGCTTCCAGTTAACCTCATCCTCTTACTGCAGCTCTAACTCACAGCACATGGAGACAGAGCTTCCAGTTAACCTCATCCTCTTACTGCAGCTCTAACTCACAGCACATGGAGACAGAGCTCCTTGCTAACCTCATCCTCTTACTGCAGCTCTCACACCTGAATGTGATGTGGTACACCTCACCTACACCTGAGTTTGACACAGCATACCTAACCTGCACCTGAATGTGAAATGGTACACTATCATTCACCTGAATATAACATGGCACACCCCACCTACATTTGAATGGTGCCATTGACAAATAAACATAATGCTAATGAAGTGTAAAAATGCACCCGTTTTCTTACCTCGGATCACCTGTAAATCCTCCTCTGAATTCTATGGGTTCCATCATAGAGTTGTCACTCTTCATTGACAGACAGCTGGGTACAGGTGACCCTGCTCTTTCCTTCTGGATCCTATTAGAGAATAATGACATTGCACAGTTGTTTTAAAAGATGATTTTGTGAAAACAGCCCAGCAGTTCAAGGTGTCACCAACTGTTTTCTGATATAAACCCAGCTTATCCTCATTATGTCCAACTAAGAAAAGCTATTTTACAGAATTACCTTGGTGATAAGTAAAACTGTAGGGAAAGCAATTTTCCTTGCAGGATTTAAATTTCTACAGGTTGTTAGGTACAGTAATATGCAGTTCTGACTTATAAAACACAATTTGGGAACTTGAGGTACAGAGGCAACAAGTAGGAAGAAGAATTAGAATATCACTTTGTAGCTGAGAAAGCACTTCAATCTCTCACCTTAAAAGACTGTTACTGCAGCTCTAACTCACAATACATGGAGACAGAGCTTCCAGTTAACCTCATCCTCTTACTGCAGCTCTAACTCACAGCACATGCAGACAGAGCTTCCAGTTAACCTCATCCTCCTGCTGCAGCTCCAACTCACAGCACATGGAGACGGAGCTTCCAGTTAACTTCATCCTCTTACTGCAGCTCTAACTCACGGCACATAGAGGAACTTTTAAAATCGAGAACAATAGTTCAAGATTTAAGGAACACCAAATACAGGCAGAGTGTATTCAATTAATTCATCCTGCACTGTAAAATTATTTTTTTAAGGTCTGGGGCATTTTAAACCAAAGTATTATACAAGTAAATATTCACAAGCATGTTATCAAAAGATATAGTCAGTTTCCAAATTTAAAGGCTTTTAATAAAATTTTAATTCTGATTGTGGAATCTTGTCTCTGACAAATGTATTTTCTGGTAATCTTCAGGTTTCAAGGTTAAAAAATTAAAGAACTTCAAAAATGATTTTATATCAATTCTGTGAATAGAACACAAATTGCAATTTTTACCACAAAATTGGATTCAATTTGTTTTTAAGCAATAATTAATCAAGCTTTTCTGGTTGGATATGTGTTATGGCTCCCCGGCTCCGCTTGCCGGTTTCCTGTGTGTTTGTTTTTTTTTTGAAACAGGAGGCTGGGGGGCTGGGATGAGCCATAGATGATTGAGGCACACCTGGAGGGAGTGCCCTACCTTATTTAACCTGCCTCCTCCCATTTTAGTTTGGTTGTTGGCTTAGTTGCTTGCTTGCCGTCTTCACGTACGTGGGTTGTTTGGTTTGGCTTAGCTTGGTTTGGTTTGGTTTGGTTTGGTTTGTGTTGGTTTATGCATTAAACAACACTTCTCATCATTATACTTTTCACTCATTCATACACATGCACACACAACTGATAGCTTACAGACTTCCACACATAATGTTTCCTCCTTTGTCATGTGTTTCATTCTCATTAATAATAAAGTCTGATTTCTGCACCGTAATTCCCTGTGCGGTCTCCCTCTTTTGTCATGGCCTTACGAACCAGGTTGTGACATATGGCTTGTCCCAGTTCTTAAGAATGGGTGACATACAGTATATGCCTACCTATTATGTACTGCAGTATATACAAATTAAACATTTTTTCCTGATTAATTGATTTATATAATTATATATCTAATTAATGCATTTATACCTCTTGCTGTCAGGGCTGGAGGTTCCAGTGCTGGTCTCTGGGTCCTTAGAGAGACTCATTTTAGAAACCAAGGGGTCTGGAATGTATCAGTCCAGGGTTCTGACCCAGATCAACAACCTGTAACCAAACAAAATAACATACTGAATAAACAGAGATAAACACAAAATCATCCTCTACACCACAGTTATAATGAATTAAAACACACAGACAAATGTGCAATATAGGAACATGTAGTAACTATATAGTAACTCTGAATAAACACACCAAACATGCACACACACTCATAGTGTATTATTTCTATATTACAGAATATATAATGCATAATATATCAGGCACATTATTACATGATTAATGGCACTACAGTCAGAATGGCAGAGGGTGAGAGGGTGGTAGCTGAGAGATACAGGTGCATTTACTGTGGGGTTTTATCATTAGGTACTTTAACACCTCTACACTCTGGTCATAATAGAGTTAAGCCCTCTGTGTTATTGGACCCAACACTGATAATCATAATCACAGGGTAACTGAGTATATCTGTGTTACCATGTCATACCCCCTCCTCATCTCACTTCACTGGCTACCTCTAGAAGTGTAAAACCTTGGTGCTCGCCTACAGGGCAGTGAATGGAACTGCTCCACCGTATCTCCTGTCAATCTTCAAACCCTACACCCCATCAGATCTCCCTGTTCTGCTACCACAATGTGATTAACTGCCCCCTCCCTGCACAGTCACACCTCCCAGTCATGATGCCTGTCTGCACTGCCCCCCAGTTTTGGAATGAACCCCCCACTGTGATCAGGACAGCAGAATCATTGGCCATGTTCTGACACAGACTGAAGACTCCCCTCTTCAGACGACATCTTTGTCCACACTTAGGTTATGGTATTTTATGTTTTGGTTATGATAATGATGTTCATTATTTTCTCATTAAGGCTGATTATGAACGTGTTGCTTGTACTCAGGATTTGTTTTATAGTTAACCTGCATTAGTGCTTTAGTGATGTTACATACAGTATATACTCACTGGTCTGGGAATGGGGTGAATCAGGTCTGGCTCTATTGCTCATATTAATCTGGTGAATACACTTATGATCTCCCACACTGTAAGTCACTCTGGATAAGAGTATCTGATGAATGACTGTAATGTGATGTAAAGTATTTGCTGCATAGTTAGATCACATAGTTGGCACAGCAGCCAAGAAAAGTGAAACAACATTGACAGGCTATTATTTGAGATTAAGCTGAAATACAGTGGGTTTTAGAGCATAAATAGGCAGATGAATTCACAACATGCACTACAGTTCCATCACAGTTTAATACACCACACACACTTAACACAACCACACACAAGGAATTGTGTGACAGCATTTATCTCCTTTCCTTTCATAAAGGATGGTCCAGTGTACCCTCTGCTAAAGGAAATAGGAAAGGAAGCACTGAAGCACATTTCCTTAGCATTTGGAAAATTCAATTCAGCTCTTATCATGGCTGCCACTTAGATACTTCAGGGTCATTTCACTCAGTTAGGAACCTTCCTAAGCAAAAAAGACTATTCGAATGAAGCCTGGGATCATATTTTGGTATGATAATATATGTAAAATTTATGACAGGCTTGTAGTGAAGCACTTTATTAGCTTAATGGTGTATGGCTGTATTTGGCTCTAACTATTTGACCAGGAGAGGTGGAAGGCTCCTCCCATGAGATTGCTGTCAGTTCCAATTCCCTCCTTCAGCCTGGAGAGAATGGAGGAACTTGAACAGCAATAGCCTCAATAACAGGCCTTTGGCCCCTTTTTGATGAACTTTTATTGTGCTTCCTCTTTCACAAACCACCTGTGGACAATGCGGGCATAGTCCCTGGTGTGTGAGTGGAAGGGTTTTGTTTTTCCCTTTTTGTTGTCCTGGAGGATTTTTTTCTTTTCTTTCCTCCCCACCCAATGCCTTCCAGAGGCTGTGTGAAGGCCAAGGCCAGGCCTAAGGCAGAGTGCCATAGTCTGGCAGCCCCTGTAGCCTGGGCACCCTGGGACAGCTGGAGAGTGACCTGGGAGGATGTGGTGTCCTGCCCTCTGGACTTCCTGAGGGAGCTGCTATGCCTAGCAGCAGGGGAAGGCCACACACCCAGTGCCTGACAGGGGCGCCCCCTGGTGGTCAGAGGCCTGGACCCCTCCTAGAAAGGGGCACAGTCCATCTGGATCCCTGGCAGGAAGGCATGTGTGCTGGGAGAGGTGGAGGTGGAGGGAGGAGCAAACCCTTTGGCTCCTCCCATGAGCTCTTGTCTTTATTTGCTGTTTTTGTCACACAGGTTCCTGCATGGAGGTGCACAGCATTCTGCTAAGGTGCCAATGCAGAAGGCTTTCAAAGGCAATTGGAGATGACACTCTCATTCATTTAATATATGTTATATATGATACACCCAGCAGAAAACTGTATACTGAAGTCCAAGTCTTTTCATACAGCACTTGTACTGTTTCACTCCCATGTAAGGAGCAAAAATGGAGTTTGACACACCATAAATGCACTTTGTGCATGGTTGTTAAAATACAGTTTTTGATTTAAAATCACTTTTTGATTGAAATTAATAGAAGCATATATGTGACCCCATCTTCTACTTAAAGGTGAATACCTGAAGAGGCCATGAAATGGTTTCAGCCACCCTCAGTAGACAGTAACCTGCCTGTCCTTAACCCCTAATCACAGCACAGGTGAAGCCCAGGTAGCATGAACACTTCACTTCAAACACTTCATACAGATCCTCATTTTAGTCAAAACCACTTGTACAGGACCCTCATTTCCCCAAACATCCACACTAGACACCCAGGTTTATTTTGAAATCAAACAGAACCTGATCAGGATCCTGGGAATCACAGACCTGCTTCAGGACTACAGAATCATCTCAGTTAATAAAAAAATCTCAAAGACCATCTGGTAAGAAGCAAATTCCCAGAAATCAACACTGTACCAAATAAATGTATATCTGTACAGGTAAAGCCCATATAATATATTACACATTAAATATTTCTATATTTATCATAAAAAATACAATTTTTTTGGTAAATTAAACACCTTTGTGAAATGTGCAGGCCCACTTTGTGATAAAAGGGAAAGCTAAGACTTTAAAATTGTCTGTTGGCTGGGTTTTAATGAGGTCAGAGGAAATAAAAAAAGACCTGAGAAAAAACAAAATTATCACTCTCTTGTTTTGTGTCTGTGTTTATCAAACATAACCTTCACGGGAGGGAAACATTGGGCTGCTGGCAGAAGGAAACAGAGCTGTAAACCAGACTGACTGGTTTTGAGTTGAATGACCTTGCTTGCCTTTTGACAAATTTGAAAATGGTAGTTTTTAGTAAATCTAAAATCATAATCAACATACCAGAACTGCAGATTGAAACCACTTGGTTAAGTATCCAAGAGAGTGTGTTTTATAATGCAGTGCTTATAGTACTGCCATACACATGGCACATCAGTCAAACATCCATGCTAGGATACTGACTAAAATATATTATAAAAGCTAATGTTTATTCTACCAGACCTTATAAAATGGATTATCAAGGCTAACATCCATGCTAGGATACTGACTAAAATATATTATAAAACCTAATGCTTATTCTACCAGACCTTATAAAATGGATTATCAAGGCAAACGCCCATTCTATAAAATGGATTATCAAGGTTAACATCAATTTTAGTATACTGACTATGTTACAAAACCTAAAATCCATGCTACGATACTGAATATATTACAAAGGGTAGCATGCATGCTAAGATAATGTATAAAATGTATCATAAATCTAGCATGGTTGCAAGAATACTGTATAAAATGGATTATTAAAGCTAATATCCATGCTAGGTTACTGTATAAATGGATTATAAATGCCAATAGAAGAAAATGTAACTCTCAGACTACATTACCCAAGGTAATTTACTGTGGTACTGAATATCATTTATGAACTTTGTAATTGCCATATTATTCCATTATAGAGTACGAAGTCACTGTAATTTAATATCTGATCACACAAGAATAGGAACTTATTAATAATAAAAAAGGAAATTAAAGTTCTGTCAGCCATCATGTTGCCTTGAGCAGCTTTTTTAAAACCTGGTGGCATGTTGAAATATATCATTAAGACTGTACTCACCTGCACAGAGGTATATATTGCTGAGATCCAGTTTATTCTTCTCTAGTTCTGAACTGAATCTGATTCTGTCTGTGTTTTTATGATCATGGAGATCTGAGTATTCTCCTTTCGGTTTGAACTTGAAGAATGGAGTACAAACACTCTGAGGGGTGGTTCCCCTTCCAGTCACATGTACTCTAGGTGGCTGTATGAGGATACTGTTACATATTTACATACCTGGGCATGATCTAGCAAAATCAAGAGACATCAGGTAGCTGCAGTTATAGTATGGTATGGTTTAGAAGATTTTAAACAGTGATGCAAACAGTTTAAAGGAGGAGCACAGTACAGGGTCATACAAGATAACAAAAACCAGAATATTGACGATCCTCACCATAGCTTATATACAGCAATGTACAGTCTATGTACATCTAGAGTGCTAAACATGTCAGATTCATGCTGAAAGTGTTTAAATCCTTGTTGCTCTTTTTAAGCACATTTGTCAATTGCATGACGGGTGCTCCATGTGTGACTCTGTGAGACTCAAACATATCCAGTGACTCCTCTGACAGACGCTCCTGGAAGAAGAAGAAAAATAAGACCAGGAAAAGACGGACAAAAAGGCATTTCTCTGACAGCCCCCAATAAAAAAGAGGTAAATATAACATCTATAATACTGTAATTACACAGACATTGACTTCCTTGTTACGATGTCTTGTTTAATTTGCCCCATAAAATGACCTTTTCAGCACTTTTTCAGCTTAATATTTTTAAAGTAATCCTCTGTGCCTCCAGCCTTTTGCACAAAGATAGCTAATTTCACTTTTGGTCACATTGTTCTGAATCTTGCAATTCATTGTTAGTAGTTTCTGAAATAAGTGTTGATGTAAGATGATGTAGCTCTGCCACTTAACTGTGTTTAAGTAAAGTAAAGTTGAAACTACCCATATTATCATATGGCATTAGTGCTACTGTCTGTATGTTAGATCATGGGCCTCATGCAGCAACATTCTCTTAAATTTCTCTTATATTTCCTCTTAATTGTCTTTTAAGAGAAAAAATAAGAGAAGTCAACTCCAGATGCACCAAACATTCTTAACCATCCAAATCTGGTCTTACCCAGGCATGCTGAATGATGAATCCCACTTGATCGTAATTCAGAGGCGCGTGGTTGTTTGTTTGTTTTTAGCATAGGTAACACCCCCTAAACACTATATAAGGGCAGGTGTTGTGCTGTGTGCAAATACTCTGGCACATGCCCAAGAATTGGAGAGATTCCATCAAAAACAGGCTTTAACAAGAACTTCAGCAGTAGTGAAATTTTTGTACAGGTATGCGTTGTGTAGTGTACACTAGCCAAGGCACTGTACATATATATAACTGTATTTCAGCTAATGTATCTGGCAAGGTAATATGTGGGTTAAATTGTTTTAGGCCGCTACGTCCCGTTCCCCAGTCAGGATTTCCGAACTCTATTATAACCTTATGGGACCATGGACGTGTATGCGGTTGGAGGTTGCCCGAATGGACGTTATGCGGTGCATACCTGTACTGCTAAATAAACTCAAAGAAAGTAAACGTGATTTTCCAGAGCGTCTGTACTGCCGTTACAGGAAAATCACAAACCCAGCAATGGCAAAACATTTGTGATGGGATTGGTGATCTCTTGTAACTTTCAGTCTGACATCTTGGGATGACCAGTTTGTTTGAGTCCCTTGTCTGGCGGCCTGTGACCAGTGTGGGGGGGGGTATCCGGTCACTGAAGTTGGACTTAAGCAGCTTTCTGGTAAAGCCGAGACATAGTTGCGTGCGTCTGTCTGATAGAATGCACAATCTGGGAGTGCAGAGAGCCTGTGGGTACCCTGAGTACCTCTGGCCAAGTGTGATTTTACAAGCCCATTTCTGCATGCTGCCCAGCCTTTTAGCCTGGTCTGCCGTCAGGGAACTGTGCCAGACAGGGACTGCATACTCAAGCACTGGGCGCATGTAGCCTGTGTAGATGGAAATCAGTTCTGGGTCTCGGACACCAAATTTCTTCAAGCAACGCAAAGCAAAAAGCTTCCTGTTGGCTGAGGTCAACATGGGGTCCACCTGCCTGTCCCATCACAAGTTACCCTGGATGGTGAGCCTGCGGACTTTGACTGTGTCACAGACTTCCAGAATGTTCTGGTCAATGGAGAGAGTCGGCAGGGCAGGTGGATGTCTCATGTAGGTGACATGTAAAACTTTACGTGTTAGTTCGTTGAGTTTTTTGATTAGTTTCTTGGGTAAGGGGTGCATTTTGTGTTCAGGCAGTAATTCATTTGAACCTAATGGTTTGGTTACTGTAGTTTTCTGAGTTTTCTGGTTTTAAGAAGTGTGTGCATTTTATTGGTTATTTTTACTGCTTGCTTTTTAGCAACAACACACGCTCATTCACTTTGAAAGTGGGTCATAAAAAGTGATGCAGGTGAAGAACTGGATGCTTAAAGCTAACTGCTCCGCTAACATTGACTGGTTCCATTGTGAAGTGGTGAAAGCTGAATTTATTCGACCTCTGGGCCGACAGGATCTTTTTCTGTTACAAGGACGACAACTGCAACGACTGTGAGACGACACCACGTCTGAAAGAGAAATGTGTCAGTGTGAAGTCTGGTCTAGAGCAGGTGAGAGGAGCGGTGCACCAACAGATCCATGAGCCGTGCTCTTTTAGCAGCTTTTGTAAAAAAAAACATTTATGTAACCAGCCATGTTAACGGTTCCATTTCACATGCTGAAAGACCCTTGTGTGAGCATTGCTGTGTATGTAAAGGAGGGTAAGCTCCTCAGTAATGCAGCATGCTGGGTGTTGTATTGTCAGGTGTGTGTCCTCCAGAAGGCTGTCCACAAGAATGCCTGCTGGTGGTGCTCCTATGAGACGGGTCCACCATGGCCTTGTGTGCCAGCAGTGAAGATGAGGCACTGTGAGTGAATCTCTTTATTCATACCCCATTCGCTTACAGAAGCACTTTATTACATTTGTCATTCTCATTATAATTATTATTATTATGTTTTGTGTTATGTCTGGAAGCTTGCTCTGATGGAAGCAAAAAGAATCCCAGTTAGTATCTCTCTGCTGATGAAATGTGAAAAGGGTTCCTGTGAGATACAGTAGATTTGAATCTGTTATTCAACAGTTAAAGAGTTATTATCAACTGTTACAAAAATAGTAGCAAATAACACACATAAGACTAAAGGACACCCGTGCAGTACTTACTAAAATGTGTAGAATGAGTATATTATTCACCATGATGGCTGTCCTAACACTCATGATTAATGATTAATGTAATGGCTCTTTCTACTCAGGTCTACACATATGATCCCTATGATAATAAGCACCAGTTTGTCACGGTTGTCAGCCATAACGCAGTCTACATCAGCCCTGGCTACACAGGCTGTGGATATGGAGGTAAGGTTTCATCCTTCCCATAGATACCAGCAACCAATTTCCACTGAACGGTGTGAGGTATTTGCTTGGTGGTGATGGGTAATTATGGGTGGTGGATGTTTTTTTTGATAAGGATGGTGGGTGTGCATTTATGGAGGGTGGTGTGTGTTTTATCTTGTTGTATGTGTGTGAAAAGCAATACAAATAATATCACTAAAAATATCATTTCTACTTTCATTGTTACTGTTGGTATTAAAATATCAAACAAGATAATATTAAGTCTGTTGTGATTTCTGAATCAGTCATTTCCCAGGAAAGGTAATGCTAAATGACTGGTCTCTTCCTGTGTTAACACAGGTACCCATCATGTAGTGATCCTTGAGGACCAGTGTGATGGGATTTGAGAGCAGGTGGGATCGGGTCTGTTTGCAGGGATGGCCACCAGGGCGGCACTACGGTAATTTCTGTGGTTGTCCCTCTGCTTCTGCTGAGGTGGCAGCTTCCACTGTGGGCTTAGCTATGTTTGCCACAGGCTGAGACACAGCAAGGAAACACACAGGCCTGGAGCACGAGCTGCTTCAGGGTGTAGCACTAGCTTTAGCTCAGCTTCAGTGACTTTGGCCAGTTTGCCAAATATTTTTGCATCTGAGCTATAACACAGGGTCCCCTTCTCTTCTCCATCTACACGAGGACACTTGGCTCGGTGATAAATGCACATAGCTTCTCATATCAGTTTTGCTGATGACACCCAACTCTTTTTCTCTTTCCCACCCTCCTCCCCACAGGTTCGTGAGAGTATTTCGGCGCTCCTAGTGGATATCTCCACATGGATGTCCTCTCACCACCTATAATTGAACCTTGACAAGACGGAGCTGCTCTTTATGCTGGCCAAGTACTCCCCACTACCAGAGCTCTCCATCACTGTCCATGGGTCTGAAGTTACAGCGTCCCTCTCGGCGAGATACCTGTATGTCATCCTTGACGACAAACTGGACTTCAAGGATTACATCTCCTGTACAGCACGTTCCTGTTGTTTTCTTTGTATAACATCAGGAGGATCCTACCGTTCTTGACTATGTACTCCACCCAGCTACTCGTCCAGGCCACGGTGCTCTCTCGCTTGGACAATTGTAACTCCCTCCTCTCAGGCCTACCAGCCTGCAGCATACAGCCTCTTCAGTTAATCCAGAATGCAGCTGCTCGCCTGGTTTTAAACCTTGACCCTGGCCTATTCTGCAGCTAACATACAGCCCCTACCTACCTCCAGAACCTCATCCAGCCATGCACAGACCACTCCGATCTGCAGCGACAGGACGTCTGGCACTTCCATCACTGAGAGTTGTGGGTTCCAACGTTTTCTGCCCTTACTATGTGCTGCGTGCACAGCTGTGCAGAGAGCTAAAAAATTCTCTCCAAAAAAGTAGCCGAGACGAGAGATTTCTCCAGCTGTGATTTAATGGAGCGATTTCCTTTTTTTGTTAAACTGTAAAACAGTACAAAAATATAATACACTTCTTGTAAATACAATCTTTTGTTCCTAATTCCATATTTAATGAAATACAAAGTAAACCAAACATCTGAAATTGAGCTCACGTGGTTTCCATTAGATGTACATCCTACTTCACAACCAAAATAAGAGAATGCTACCAAATACCAATATTTAGCATTGGTTAGAAATGTCTGGAAAATAATATACAATTGTAAATAGATATGTAATTATTATAGCTGATGAACTGCGATACACAAAATACTGTAAATATTGTACATAGCTTTACTGCTAGCTCTCATGTAAACAGTAGCTTCATACAGCATTTTCAAAACACGGGGAACACATAACTAAAATACATTAACATCTCCCTCAAATATACAAATCCGACTTAAATTAACAAAAAACATGACTAACATAACTTAAAGTAGTGTATTACTTACAGATTCTCAAAGGCTTACGGGAAAGTGGATGCAAGATGATTTACAATAGCTGCATTCCCAATGAAATATCCTGACAAAACAGCTGATGAAGCAGAAAACTATACAAACCTAAAACAGGAATACCACCAGCAGGGGGCTCCAAACACAATAATACAGGAGGCAGAATACCGCGCATCCTGTCGACATTGTTTCTCCACATTAGCTCCCCAATGGTGGAACGAACTCCCTGTCCAACTACGGACTGTTAACTCATGACAATTCTTCCGACGTGGTCTGAAAACCCACCTCTTCAGACAATATCTGGCCTAAACACCCTACCCTTATTCAGAATGTGTTGTACACCTATTTTGTGTTATATATAACTATGTGTTTGCATTATGTATTAACTACTATGCATCATTATAATGTAAATGTATTAGTATTTAGATTTATATTCATGTATTATGTTCATTAATTGTATCATACTAATATTGTAATTTTATAATTGTATATATTTTACTTGGCTATGTACCATTCTTTCTGGCTATGCTATTATGACTTAGATTTTGTAAATAGATTTGCTGTAGCATTACTGATAGATGCACTTTTCGACCTGTTGATGACTGTATCCAATCCTGGTACGTTGCTTTGGATAAAAGCGTCTGCCAAAAGAATAAATGTAAATGTAAGACCTTTCTCTTTAGGCTTATTCCTCTTACTGCCCTTCTCTGTCTCGCCTCTCTTTCTGGTCCCAGGGGAAGATTGTTCCAAAGCCTAAGAGCTGTAACTGAGAAGGCGTCATCTCCCTTTCTCCCTTTACATCAAATGAGGAAAACCAAAGTGTTTTTCTTAGTATTTAATGATAAAAAGCATCCATGCACACTGGTCCGTTGGTTAAGATGTTTCTGCCTGTCCCTATATCTGATCTGCGAGCTGCACGGAAAAACAAAAATACAAAGAGAAACAGAAAAAGTCAGGTTCCTCGTCTTTGATGAGTGGAAATATAAGTATCTGTGAAAAGAAAGGAACTGTGGGGAAGCAGCATTCTGATTGGTTCATCACAAAATTATTCATACAATTTCATTTCTTTAAATGAAGTAGCTATCGTTAAGGCTTTTATTAATGCTATGCAAACTCTGCAAAAGGGTTTACTGAAAAGCTGTACCGCAGAAACAGACAAACACACAACACACACACACACTGTCAAACCACACGAAAGGACACACATATGCTACCTGCATCCGTTTGAGCTCACTCTTCCTCTGCCACACTGACTCTTGGGAAATTCTTCTGGGGAATAACCAGGAAGTACACCGATGCTTGGGGGCAGTTGTCTCGATGTGAGGCGTTGAATGGTGAAACTACACAGAGGTCAGTAGGTCCTTGATCTAAAGTGCTCTGAACACCAGGCAACATATCCTCCCAAGTCAGCGGGAATAGTTCGACCATGTTCAGGGTGGGGAAAGATGGAGAGAAAATCCAAGAAAATAGATAAAGATGAAAATGCCATTGAAACCTGGCTGTGCTTATCAGAGACGCAAGGAGCGATGTATCTTGGTGTCCCCAAACATGAACTACCTCGATGTCGTGGGTTACATACCTTGGTGTCTCCGTAAATTACTTATTACCTCATACATCCAGAAGGAGAGAATCTGAAAAAAGACATATGTCCATTATTTCAGCTCCTTCCTTTTAAACTGCTACAAAGAACTGGTTTAGAAATGGATAGGATTAGGAAGTCTCACCTGTTTGCATAGAGTGCGGCACTTGTGAAACATCAGAAAAGTGTGCATGGATCTTCACATCTTACTCCTCCACAGAGACGCAGCAGCAGAAGCCGCCTCACAGTCTGCAATGGGTGCAGAACTTCTTCACGCCATTCTTCATCTTTTTGAGCTCTACAAAAGACCACAAATGGATTCCTTTAAATACCTGTATTCTGGAGATTCTTGTATTGAAGCACACTTATGGGTTACAAATGTTTACAGTGCACTTCCGACACTGTTCACTAGAAGGCAGTATGAGTGACTCACTCTGGACGAAGACCTTCACCCCCTTGACTCTCTTTGCGTCGCCTGCTGAAGTCTCATTGTGATCCAGGGAAGCCTGCAATCACACATGGCACAAGATATACACATAAAGGACTGCCTTTCTGGAAAACATTCCTGTGGTTCCCAATACTCCTTCAAAAACAGACATTTCTGCTGTAGCTTTTCATCAGTATTAGCTCTGCTCACCAACTACAGAATTCCAAAATCGCAGCCATAAGGATATGTCTGTTTTGTGTGGTTAAAATGCCACACTAAAGCAAAAGCGCATGGTGTGTAGTACAATACTTACGGTATCCTGCTCTGCAGTGTTCTCCTCATCAAACAGGAAACGAATATCCTCCAGGTAATCATCAGTGTCCATCTAAAATAAAAAGCAAAGGTATTCAACTTTTTGCTGTAATGTATTCTGTAAAGAGTTTAAAATGGTCAGTAATTTATCGATTAACATTTTCCCTTGAGGATTTTATTTGGTTAGCGTGGTATCATGCATGAGTGAAAGTGCAGTGTAACTTTTCAGCTTGTTTTAAAGTGTTTGGCCAGACAGAACACATGGTGTGTAGTACAGTACTTACTGTATCCTGCTGTGCATCAAAGAGGAATCGAATGTCCTCCAGGTAATCCTCCATGTCGGCCTCTACAGCCTCATCAGCCATCTAAAATAAAAAGCAAAGTTATTCCATTTTTTGCTGTGAGGTAAGCTGTACTGACTTTAAAAACGGATTATAATTAATTGATAAATATACTTTCGTATGAATGAAAGTGCAGTGTAAAGTGTAAGCTGGTTTTATTGTGTTTAAAGAGGTCAACACGTGTATACTATAGAACTTACTGTATCCTGCTCTTCATTAAACAGGAATCAAATATCCTCCAGGTAGTCCATGGCATCTGCCATTTCTTCAAATCCTCCAAGAGGAAAATCTTGCCTTGTTTCCTGAACAATGGCTTCATTTATACAGTTCCGGGCTGCGTTCCAATCCGAAATAAAATCCTCCCTTCACTTCTTCCCTCAAATCGAGTGAGCCCTCCAGTGACGTAGCAGGCGAGGGAGCCCTTCCCGAGCGAGGGGCAATGGAGGAGGGTTCGTGGCTTTTCGGGTGGAATGACCCTCATGATTCTTCCTCACTTTGTGTTCCTTCGCAAGGACTGGATTGCCGCGATGTGTCCCTTGCAGGCTGCAGTACCTGTTCCGGTTAAATTCTCCACCGCAAAACCAATCTAAAGACGGAGAGAGTTCTCTCTAGGCTACGTTATGCAACTTAACCATTAATATAGTTAGACAATGAAGATGCATGTTAGCTAGATATGCCTACATATCTAGCATATTCCCCATGCCAAAATCCTTATATTTTACCATGAGCATAAAATCATTTTAAATCAATGTTTTTATTTACTATTAATAGATGTGATGTTATTTTCAATAAAGTTGCCAAGCTTTTCCAATGTGAAACCACTTATTTGTATGCACAATTTAATAATCATATTGAATAATTATCACAATCATAACAATAGTTACTATAATTATTTGTGTAACACCTTTTGAGCAGGGTGAATCCCAAAGTGATTCCCATAGACAAGTACAGATAATTAATAAAATCGGTAACGATAAAATATGGTAAAACAGATCAGTAACTAACTGCAACAGTAACCAAGTAATGATAAATAAGTGTAAGGTGTAACAGGGTTTAAAAGTACATGTGTAGAGACAGGTAAAATGATGAACAAAAAATAAAAATCAATATCAATATCAGAAGAATAAACCCGAAATTATGCTACGATATACATAGGCAATTATACCGGTATGTTTAAATGGCGATTTAAAAACAATTCGTGCTCAACAGAAGATTCTATTTCATGCTGTGCGAATGACTGAAGCTAAAGGTAGCATAACTGTTACATTTAAAGATTCAGAAATTGTAGGTTATTCTTAACAAAATGCATGGCTACGGCAGCTATTCCTCCACCAGCTTATGAGAGCTTATGATTAAAACTTCATGGCCAAAACGTATATATTTTTGGACTACCAATAAACTTGATAAGCGGCTATTGAGTGTTGGGCATTTCCTTTGAATCTGTAAGATTTAAATAACGACCACCACCAACAACATAGCATTTTAGCGAATGGATTGTATAATCGATCGGCAACAGAGGTCTTTGAACTTGGTAAACGTTTTTAAATTTGCTTGTTCTTTGGTAGCAAGAGCATAATATTCAAATAAAGTTTAACACGTGGGCAAGCGAGCAAGCATCGCCGTGCATTCTGGGCAATATCAACGCTTGGAGGGATGATTTTTGTTGGCTCCGTTGGAGGAGTGAAACCGAGGTTTGAGCAAATGAAAATTCGCCCTTCCCTCAACAAATCTGGATTGGAATCGCCCTCAGGGTGGCAGCCATCTTGCATACGGGACTTTTTTGGGATTCCCCCCTTGATTGAAGGGAAGTGAGCACGAAGAAGCAAGCATTTTTTCGGATTGGAACGCAGCCCCGGACTCCTGTTTCCACTGTGATGTCACTGTGGCGTCACGTGGCGCTCAAGCGTGACGTGTTACTAGTAATCCAGTTGAGGTCAGCCGGTAGATGCAAGACCGATTGAAGATCCTGTCGATGAGACAAATCTGTCCGCCGTTTAATTCTGTTATTCTCACCGGAATTGAACCACTTCGCAGAGAATTTACAAACATGCTATTGTGTTATTTCCGAAATATCGGTACATAATATCATTATTTCAACATCATGTCCTAAGCTTGTGGAGTCCTGACTGGATGACTTGACTGAAGTTAGCAGATACATGGATCAATGACACAGCACCTGCTAATTTAAATGCTTAATTCATTTTTCTGATTTTAATGTCTGAATTTTCGAAATAGAATTATCGACGTCTAGTTTGTAATAACAGCGATTTCGTTTAATAATGTAAATTATTTAATCTCATGTGTGACGACGACTTCACCCGAGATTTCCTCAGGTGAAAAATGAAGCTACTCCAATCAGTGATGTTACAGTTGTTTAACTTCTTTTTATCGTATACAAATGTTTCCAGTTGAAGTGGACTGTTGGAAAATTATTCTGGATAGGGATCTTATTTTTTACTCTTCCTTTTGCAAAAAAGGAAAGAAAATTAAACAATTAAAAAAATACCAAAATATACATACCTCTAAAGTCCATGGGACGCCTAAACATTACAGAGCATGTATCATGTTTCGTTGTTTACATAATTCATTTTAATCAGTTCAGTAATTTTGAATGACACCCACCTAGCCTCCGGGTGTACTCCATTGTAGCAAGTGTGATTTCAAAATCCCACGAAAAAATACATGATCTAATCTGTCAGTCAACGACTGCAACAGCTCAGCTAACTGACAAAAACATTGGCTGAATAAACCTGGGATCCCGTGTTCCATCCCCTCATCCGTTGCCGGTGTGTAAACTGTTTAGCCCTGAGATACCAAAATCACGACAGACTACGTGTCCATGTCCACATCTGGGGTATTTTATCAAAATGTTGGGGGGTAATGCTCAATAAAACTAGAGCCTGAGCCACATTCGGGATTACCGAGAGGAAAGTGAACCCACTGGACAAACCTGACATGGTAGCATTGGTTGTTATCAGCATCAACGAATCAGGTAGGCATCCAGAAGCTACCGAGCACCTCGTAGTTTGGTAACAGGTAAAAGAACGTGGATCGAGACCTTTTGAACCAAATGTCTGTTGATTACTGTGTGAAAAGACATTTAGCTAAGGTAGCAAGCTGGCTGGGTAGTAGTTCATCGCCAGCGAAAAGTGCCGTTATTGTGTTTGCGGGCTGTCTAACGTTACCAGTCAGCTAACCAACGTTAGCATCCTTCGCGTAGTTTATCCTTTCATGGCCACAAATTTGAAAGTGGAACATCAACACGCATAAACTGGACTGAGGTTGATGATGAGATGTGATAGCCAGTCAGATTGAAATATTAAGGTAACCCCACCATGTCAACTTCACTCTGCCAAGGGAGAACATAGCTAGCCAGTGCGTAATATATCAGTTAATGTTACCCGTACCTAAATTAACACAGACTCGTAGCTGTGGTAATTTCATATTTCATAAATCTTCCTTTCTTTGTTGGGTTTTTAGCTGTTTTTTAATTTCTTAATTCAGTTATTTATTAAGCAATATATATTTCAACGGTTTTTTTACTGCTTTAATTTTTGCAATAACACGCACATTCACTTTGAAAGTGGGTCGTAGAATGGGATGTAGGTGAAGAAGAACTGGGTGCTTAAAGCTAACTGCTGCGCTAACTTCGACTGCCTGTACAGGTTCCATTGTAAAGCGTTGAAAGCTGAATTTATTCGATCTCCGGACGGACGGGAACTTTATCTGTTACAAGCACGACAGCCGTAACAACTGTGAGACGACACCGCGCCTGAAAGAGAAATATGTCACTGTGAAGTCTGGGCTGGAGTGTTCAGGTGAGAGGAGCGGCGCACCAACAGACCCGTGACCCGTGCTCTTTTAGCAGCTTTTGTAAAACACTCATTTCTTTTAACAGTTAACGGTTCCATTTCACACGCTGAATGACCCTTGTGTGAGCATTGCTGTGTGTGTGTAAAGGAGGGTAAGCTCCTGTTGTATTGTTTGTCATGTATTCTGTAAGGAGTTTAAAACGTTCGATAATTTATCGATAAACATTTTCCCGTAGGGATTTTATTAGTCCGTTTAGCGTAGTATCATGCATGAGTGAAAGTGCAGTGTAAATTCACAGCTTGTTTTAAAGTGTTTGACCAGACAGAGCACATGGTGTGTAGTACAGTACTTACTGTATCCTGCTGTGCATCAAAGAGGAATCGAATGTCCTCCAGGTAATCCTCCATACAGCCTCAAAAGCCATCGAAAATAAAAAGCAAAGTTATTCAATTTTTCGCTGTGGGGTAAGCTGTACTGAGTTTAAACATGGTTGATAATTAATTGATAAACATACTTTCATAAGAATGAAAGTGCAGTGTAAAGTGTAAGCTGGTTTTATTGTGTTTGATGAGGTCAAGCACGTGAGTACTATGCCATTTCTTCAAATCATACAAGAGGAAAACGCACCTGTCTGTGCTAGGTTTAGAGTGTGGAGATCTAAAACCTCAGTGTCCATGTGCCACCTGGAGTACAGTCACACGCACACACACACACACACACACACACACACACACACACACACACACACACACACACACACACACACACACACACTCACTCACTCACTCACTCATATATTCTCCCTGTGATACATATCCACTCCAGCTCACACACTCACCCATAAAAAAACTTGCAGTTACCCAAATGTACACATACTCACACTTGTACTGCTACACACACACACTCCATTCACTGTAAAATACATGCACACACTCTCAGACGTATCAACACACTCAGAACTGCTACATACAAACACAGATACAACTGCTAACACAATAAAAAATGTAACACTTCCACCCATGTATAAACCTACACACATATACTCTGACAGACACACATGTACACACTCACCTATACATACATAGACACACACACCAATGCATGTTCACACACAAACATAAACGTACATATGCACACAACATGCACACAAAGACAAATGAACACTCAACCAAATTCTGTTTCACGGCTCACACACAAACCATATTTTATATATTTTTAACATCTGCCTGTAGAAACACACACAGATTTGTACATGGATACAGTAGGTAGGAGTAGAGGTAGGAGAGAGACAGGGTTTCAGATGTCTCCAGTTTACCTCAGTACAAGTTAAATCCTATGTATAACAACATGGCTTTTAGCAGGTTCATTTGATCAAGTACTGTGTAATCATGATTCATGTTTTATTTCAATAAAACTTATACTGTAAAAGGTAAAGGTGTGTAATTTTCTTAATGTAAAACATGAATATTGGTTGACTAAAGTTATGAAATGATTGTTCTGAAATTGTTTTTAGTATTATAATTGTGGAATGCAGAAGAATGCAAATGTGCAATAGTTTAATGATTGAGTCGGGTTTTGTTATTATTTGCATGTGCTGGGTATGACTTTTATGCCTAAAAAACCTGTTGAGAATGTTCATAATGTATGTTGAAAAAATATTAAAATTTTTATTTAATATTAAAAGATTAATATCTCTACATCTTTACCAGTAGTAGTTGTTTCAGTTTCAGCAGCAGCAAGTGTAGGAGCCATATTATACAATATTACATTTCTGTTTACTTTATAGTGTGAATGTGGTTATGTTTAATGTTAGATTATTCTCGACTGTTAATCATACGCCCCCTACAGGTGAAGAGAGGGTATAAAGGTGTGTGCTGCCTAGACCTCAGATGACTGCTGGTTTCAGTGCACAAAAGTTTTGTGTACCGTGGGAACTTGTGTGCGTGTGTTCGTGAGTGCATAACTGTATAGGAGCTTACTGAAAGGACAGGAAACCCTATAAATTTGGAATTTAATAATCTTTTGTTTGTTAGTGTTTTCAGTAAAGCATTTAGCTATTTTTACGTTGTCCAATAAATCATTTTTTCCCCGACAAACGTGGAAACTTCGTTTAGACACATGCGTCAGAAATCAGTTTAATCAACTAGTTGCTCCAAGAGTGGCTAAGGAACATTAGAAAATAGGAAGGAACATTTTAGCCACTACACTTAAGTCAATTAACTGACAAGTAGTTTTGATTTTTGTTGCGTGTTTGCAGCGGTAGCAGCAATTGTTAATATGTCAGAATTAACAGCAGGCTCATCGTCAGTGTAAATGTTAATGTGAATCACATCTTAAAGCTTGACATCTCTGGCCTATAATTCTGAAGTCAGAAAATCAGTGCATATTAAAAGCAGATGAATGAGATTAGGACTGTGTTCCAAACAAGAAGGATATTCTCTGCAGAGAAGTCCTCAAAGGTTGGAAGTTGGCAAATTAAATAATGGAATTTATTCCTTCAATATAGCCAGTTCTGCACTAAATACATTTTGCTAGTAGCTCAGCTAAAGCACTGCATTATCCTGGGCATTGTTGTGGCAGATCTAAGGGGTACCTTTACATGAAATGGTACCTTTCCATAAAAACCAAAGGCGCTTGGTTTGCCTTGTTGTTAGGTAAGTCAATAATGGTTTATTTAGTTGCAAACAAGTACTTTATGTGATTGTAATTTACATGGTGATGTTGCAGAGTATGGTGTCTGGTACAAAGAGAGGACAGTACAGTCGTTTGAGATGGGCCCAAGTGAATTTGAGCTTTCTCCCGTCTTGAAGCAATCTTAAAATAATAAGTTGTGGCTGGTTGTGAACGATGCTCTCACAAGATGCCTGTCTCTGCAGAATGTCCCTTGATCCCAGCAGAATGGCCATGGAGCTTTGGATCCTGGTGTTCACTGTAATTGTCTCCCTCATCTGCCTGACCATCCGCCTCTTCCCGGGGGCACCTACTTTTGTGAGGTGCTGACGAGATGGAGGACCATAATCAGCTGACTAAAGAAATGGAAGAAGAAGAAGAAGAAGAAGAAGGTAAATAAGAGGAGGGGTGTACCCAGAGCAGTGTACTTTATGTTTAATTTTTGTTATTCTTTTCGATACCTGTTTGTGTTTGAGTCTCAGTCCTTTTTTTCCTTGGTAGCTGATGCATCTCAGCCTGATACCATTTTTTTTTCCATGTATCACACAGTACATGTACCACACGGTATCACAGTATATTTCAGACAGTGTGTCTCAGCAGCTTCGGGTCTCCTCTGTTATGATGCACTTGTATTATGAGCAACATATGGGCTCTGTGTCCCTCCTGTGGTCAGTGTGTGTAATGGCAGCTTGTGTGACATGATGGGGAGAGTACATTCACATTTACATTTATTCATTTGGCAGACGCTTTTATGCAAAACGACGTACAAGGATTGGATACAGTCATCAACAAATCGAAAAGTGCTCTTATCAATAATGCTACAGCAAATCTATTCATTAAATCTGTCATAATAGCATAGCCAGGAAGAGTGGTACATAGCCAAGTAAAATATATACAATTACAAAATTATAATATTAGTATTACGCAATTAATAAAATAAGAAATATATAACATGAATATAAATCTTAATACTAATACATTTACATTATAATGATGAATAATAGTTATTAACAGGTATAGGTATTAACAGGTAGAGTACTCTGGACTGTCCTGTCTGGTGAACACTGCGACTATATCCTGGAACATGTTACATACAACTGCAGAGAAATTGTAGTTGCAAGGGGTTATGTATATAAAATGTATAAAGACATTGAATGTGAAGTTGAAATGTGATTTCTGTATGATAGACAGATGGTGTGAAATTTCCAGTAGTCCTAAAGAAAGAGAAACATGAGTGTGTGTGTGTGTGTGTAAGATAAGAGGGAACAACTCTCTAGGTTGTTGAGTGTTCTCATGAGAATAAGGTGTCCTTCGGGTAGAAAGAAGAATGTAATCGTAGAAGATAATATTGGGGAGTAACTGAAATTGGGCGGATTGCCATCGTCTGGTGTGGAAAAATAACTTTTTGTAAGAACAGAAGACTCATTAAAAAGAAGTAGCTAAAAGACACTGGCTCACTGGTAGACGCAATGAAATGTTGGGCCCTTTGGCATCCTCTCCCCCTCTCTCTCCTGCATTTCCTGTCTACCTCTCTATGAAGAATATGTAAAAATATCTTAAAAAAAAAAAAAAAGTATAAAAGATGAATAATTTTAACCAATGAAATGGTGAATCAGATCTCATGAAGATTATGTATTCATAAAAAAGTATAAAGGATGATTGATTTTTGTATTAAATCAGATCTCAGTTATTTGAAATGATTTGTTTAAACTTGTGTTGATTGAAAGCTCTTGTTTGCATGTTCATTCCTCTCTAATATTCACCTCAACAGGTCATAAGGGAATTTACCTGACAAATTGGGGGCTCGTCCGCGATAGCAATATCTCACCACGCCAGGGCCAAGGGGTGCTGCTGAATACCGTGCACGGGTCCGTCTGGGACGGATAAAAGAAAGCCCTCGTCTCAGATCACCAGGGATCTTTGAGGAATAAGCGAGGCCTGTGGTTACTGCCTTCGACTGTGCGGGGTGAGTGGCTACGGATAAAGAAAGTCCTCGTCTCAAATATTCTGGGAAATTTGGTGAATAGAGAGTGAACAAACAAACGAGTAAGATGGGGTCATCTAGCAGTAAAGGAGATGAGTATACTCCTAGTAGAGATGAACTAATGATGGCAAAAGAGCAAGTTGGTAAAGTAGGTTGTGTGCGAATGTGAAGAAAAGTTTGGGTTTAAAGGCAGGTTGCATGAGGAAGAATGTAAGTCGTTCGTCTGTGCAATTCTTAAGAGGTGCAAAGGAAGCTCTACGAAAAGGCAGAAATATGGCTTGACTATGGCTGAGGCTTGGTTGGCAAAAGCAAGTTTTATTAAAAAGGAGAAACAACGTGAGGCTCAGAAACGAAAAGGATACAGATAGTAAAAAAAAAAAGACAGAGGGAAGGGCACCACCGTTAAGTGCTGTGCTGAATGAGGTAGCGGTATTGAGGGACATTATCCAAGTATAGCAGAATTGGAGCAAACGAATAAGGAAATTAATGAGAAAGACCATAAGGGGTCTCAGCAACAGGGAGGGCAGCATCAACATCAGGGCCAAAGCAAGAATCAGGGAAGGAAACATGGTCAGGGGAAAAGAAAAGCACCGGGGCAAAATAACCCGTGCTATGTCTGTGGTGGAACTGACCACTGGGCAAGAGATTGTCCCAATAAAGCATCAGGACAGAATAACTCATGTTATGGCTGTGGTGGAACTGACCATTGGATAAGAGATTGTCCGACTCAGCAACGGCCCGGACAATGACTAGACAAATCTAGTATAATACAGGAAGCACCAGAGGTGAAGAGAGATGAGGGGGATATCCTAGCATTTACCAGTGGGTTCAAGTTCCGTCTGGAGTGCAGGGATAATAGTTTACCATCACTGGGGAAAATGATTGTAACACCAAAGTAATTGTGATCTGTTTTCTTGCAATGTACTGCTATCCTTGCAGTCAATGGGCAAAAAGCAGAATATAGAATAGAAAACTTCATTATTTTTTTTGTATCCATTGTCCCTTGAGAGTTTCCAGCTGGTTGCACTCCGCATGTCCCTGTCAGAGAATCACATATCACATGATAATCATTTGTGTTTTAACAGCATCTACATAATGAAACATTTAAGCTTTTGCTAAAGACTGCTACATAATTTATTTACTAATTACAGATAGTGAAATTAATTACTTATTTTTTTGTCTCTACAGTATATTCTGTCTGTTGTCTCAAAAGTCAAACTTTAGCTAGCTGAACTTAATAAACTAGACCTTATCATAATAATCAAATAGGCAAGAACAGTGGTCTGCAGTGTACATATAGTAGCTGATTTTCTTATGGTTTTATTTCGTGTTGCTGCACAATTTCATAGTGAATTATTGCAGAGATATAATAAATCAACGTGTTTTTAAGAAAAGTGGGTGTTCAGTAATGAAAAACATAATTTTAGTATCAAAAGGACAACCCGGACGCTGTAGTTTGCTGTACGCCACATGTATTCCAACTTTAAGCGTTTTGTTGGGTTCTCACTACCTGCTGTCTGCATTTCTGCAACCTTTCATCCAGTGGATGAAGCTGATTTTCCGTTCCATTTAAGGGTTTGCAGTAATTCCATCACTCTTGGTTATAATGTGTCATCTACTTATTGGTTTTTAATTGTTCACACCAATATTAAGTTTGCTTTATGTGAAATCTTCATGGCTATCACAAGCAAATTTTTTTAGGAAATTGAAGAAGTGTTGTCTTATAAATGATATGATTTATTCCAAGCCATTTAAGCACATTTTATTTGAGAGATGAAGCTTTGCTTTTTGAACAAATGAAGGTGAAATGCTGGCATTGTCAGTTAAATGAGGCAGTGTTACCTGGGTATGGCATTGTGTGTTCATTGGCTGATAGGTAGATTTGAGCTAAAAGATGATAAAGACAACCCAAGAAGATTTCCCATCCAACACTACTGAGTGCTAACTAACACAAATGGTCAATTTATTTTTACACCTGTTGGTTTGATGTGCACAAGATACGCTGAACTACAAACACTAATGACTGAATTACTTATGAATAAGGTCAGTGCTGAATTACTGTTTGACTGATGTCTGGGTAGAAGGAAGCCGTGTGTTAGGAATCATTTCCTCAGAAATGTGTTGTATGTTCAGATTGTCTTAAACTGAATTTATGGTTTTGATTGGAGCCACTTTTGTGAGCTGTCTGGTGACGGAGTTAAATAAATACATAACCTAAGACTGTCTGATTCACTGCTGACAGTACACTGGAGATGTTGGAAATACACTGGAGATGTGTAGAATTGGATCTGTCACGTTAATGTATACCAAACTTCAATCACGCTGTAATGTTGCTTGCTGTGCTTCCACATGTACTTGTCACTGTATGATTTAAAAAAAAAAAAAAAAAAACCCACCTAAAAACTGAGGGGCCTGAGGAGTTGTGGGTTGGGTAGAATGTGGCCAGTTCTGCCCCACTCATGTTCTTAATGGCAGTAAATTTTGAGCCATGGTGATACACATGTCTCAAAAGGGGGGATGGTGGGATTAGTTAATCAATGATGTACTACATTTGGCTTTACAAATTGTACTAAAAAATTTTTTTAAAAATGTTTGGTCTGTTTAAAAAATAACCTACAGGGTAGTTTGAAAGTTCAACAAGGTGAAATTCTTAATCCGGCCGAGCCATTTTGTACATGGATGATGGATTTCATACACCTTACCCCATCTGCAGGGAAAAAGTACTGCTTGGTAATGGTGGACCCATTTACAAAATGGACAGAAGCATTTCCTACAAGCTCAGTTGAAGCAAAGGTAGAGAAAAAATTATCTGCTCTGAAATAATTCCTAGATGGGGTATTCCACAACAGATAATATATAGTGATAACGGTCCAGAATTTAGAAGTTTTAAATAAAATGGGACAAACATTAGGTATTCGAATAAAGAAACATTGTGCTTATCACCCACAGTCAGAAGGGCTAGTGGAAAGAACAAACGGAACTCTTAAATCTAAGTTAAGAAAGGCAATGCAGGAGACAGGGAGAACGTAGGTAGATTGTCTCCCCATAGCTCTCACTAGCATGAGAATCAAGCCCACTAAATGGAGAGGAGTGACGCCGTTTGAGGCAGTAAGGGGAAAAAGCATATTTCCTACCACAGTTTGGTACAACACAAACAGCAGCTGAAATGACATTCGCAGATCATTTAAAAAGATTGTTAACCACTGAGAAAGAAGTTTCTGCACAGGTGGTTCCAGTTGATCCGGTTCCGGAAGGAGTGGCTGAGGCGCAGCCCGGGGATTCGGTTCTGATAAAGTGCCGGAGGACAAGGTGGTCAGAACCGAGGTGGATTGGACCATATCAGGTAGTATTGGCAACTGCAACAGCTATTAAAGTACAGGAACAACCCACTTGGGTGCACAAAACACACTGTAAATTAATAGATAAACCAGTGAGTTCTAGCTAAGCGAGTCCTGATACAAAGGGGGTTTAGTGTATAGAACTGAGCCGTCTCAACCCCGGTGAAGACATGGCTAGCGGAACTGTGAGAGGCCTGGTGAGGGTGTCTGCTCTCTGTTGTGGTAGCGGTAGTGAGCCTTTTGGTATTCATAGGAGTGTTATTTTTAATACATCAGAATACGCAGGATCTTAAAGAAGACAATGGAAAAGAATTATACATTTCTATAGAATTCAGCTCATGATATTCATGGGTGAGTAAAACGGTAAATGAACGAGGCTATACAAAGGGAAATTGTTTTGTTTATGTAATATTATAACTCAAGAAGCTAACTACACTAATACCGAGGCAAATAAATGGTGTCATAACAACAAAACAAATATTACTCTGATTAATTTACCTGGTAGGTGTAATGAAACAGTTCTGGAATGTCCAGCAAGATGTTTAGCATACCAAATGATGTACGGGAATATGACTGATAGAAATGGAACACTGGGATGTGATCATGTGCATTTACCATTAATGCCAAATAATACTGAACCACCAGCCCCACCTGTTGTGGTGCCAGGACACAAGTACAATTGCTATACTTATAATCATAAAAAAGGAGAAGCTACAGATGTCGGTAAATTTCCGCATTGCTATACAGAGACAACCTTAAATGTGCAGACGGGTCAGTCAGTGATCACATGGTCATTCGCTAATGATAGCACTGACTGTTTGAGAGAGAGAAAGCTGTCCTGAGTGCAAGTACAGTTTTTCAATAACACAAAGATACTCTTTGGCAGATGTATGGTGGATGTGTGGAGGTGAAAGGATTTATGCAATGTTACCATCCGACTGGTCAGGAACCTGTACTCCGGTGATGTATGCTAGACGCATGAACATTATCCTGACATCCAAAAAACAGAGTACAAAAAGGCGAGAGATAACTTTAACTGAAGCGATAGATAAGATCTGGTTTGGAAGTTTAGGGGAACCTGAAGGGGTACCTAGTGACAAAACAGCCTTGGATATGACTGGTAAGGGAGTATTGTCATTTTTCTGCCCATGGTGAGAGATGCATGTACATACTAAGTGGATAGATTATATTTATTATACAGAACAAGTTTATTTTAATTTAACTAGGGAAGTGATTGCAGCACTTTCTGAGGAGCTGAAGGCTAACACCAAGGTTACACTGCAGAACAGAGCAGTCTTCGATTACTTATTGGCAAAGGAGGGTGGGGTTTGTGCACTCATAGGGGACCAATGCTGTACGTATATACCCCGTAACACTAAGGAGGGAGGGGAAGTTGATAAAATTATGCAACATATGCATGCTGTCAGTGCTACCTTAGAGAGGGAAACATGACATGTAAATAGTTGGTTCTGGATTAAGAACCTGTTCTCTGGGTGGATGGGTCCACTATGGAGTCTTATCCTGGGGGTGGGACTCATGTTGTTGTTATTAATGATTTGTGGCTGTTGTGGAATTCCAATCATACAGGGAATGATCAACCAAATGGTGAAATCAGTGACAGTAGTAATCTCCTGCATCTTCAGCCTGGACTCCACTGATGGTCAGAGTGAACTCACTCCCATAATAAACTCTACTGCCACTGAAGTGGGCAGGAATCCCTGAGCTATGCTTATCTGTTAAGTAGATCAGCATAGTTTAATGCTGTCTTTAGTTTAATGCTGTCTTTAGCTTTCTGTTGATACCAGTTCAAAACACAATTTTCATGGTAAGTGTTGTAATATACTTCAGGGTTGGGTTTACAGCTCAGAGTGACCGTCTCTCCTAGGGCTGGGCATGGAGAGTGAATCCAACATCATTCACATTTTCCTATCGTATTCTTTTTCTCACATGTACCTCTGTTAAACAGCACATAAACCCCTCCTCTAACTCACCTCTATAGATGCAGCATTGGCCTTTGGGAAGTTTAAATTACACAAAAAGTTTTTACACCTAGAAACCTTGTGTTTTGGGTCATGGTATGGGACCAGTTGTTTATTCTTTTCCTATAATATTTTATTACATCAGGTGCAATAGGGGTGCTCTGTCTCCCTCCTGTGGTCAGTGTATGTAAAGACAGCTTGTGTGACAGTTTGAATGAAACTGCTGTAGACCAAGTGGTTTCACAGACAAATATACTACATATAAATCAGTGGTGGTTGGGAAGGACAGGTGAGAAAAGCAGCAGAGCGTCAAAGACAAGTAAGGTTTACAAAACAGCAATATTTGAAAACAAGGAAAAAAATATTTGTTTCATGGGTTTTTGAAGTACATTGGATGGTTTCCCAAGAATTATTAGCCTGTACATTTGATTCAAGAATATGGTCATTCATGCATTTTTGCATTAGGATGACATCTTCAAATGTATGAGGTTATCATCTATGGGAACTGCACAGAAAAAAATGAATTACAAGTAAATTATCACGATTAAAATGTGATTTCCCTAAATGAATTTTTGTTGGTTTTGTAAAAATGTAAGTTATGAGATTTAAGTGGTATTTCATCATAAATTGATATAATTTTTGCAAGTAAGTAATGTTTATCATTATGTTACAACCTTCTATATTAGTTACCTAGAAACTTTTACATTTTAATTCATGTGTATTATGTGCATTATATTTTTTCTAAATATCCCAAATGAAATGTTTTGCCCCTGGTTGAACTAACACAATGAAAATGGCGAAAGAACAATCACCTCCCTCAAAGCGCCAAATTACGTTTACTGGCCAATCACAGGCTGAGAGAGAAAAAATGGAATGCATCGATGCCCCTGTTCCTATGAAAGACAAGAAGTGTTTTTCCTCACCTGAAGGACTCAGGGGTCGCTTTTGAGGCATTTTGATTTTTCAGAGTTGAAATAAAGGATTATTGTACCCAAGGGGTTTTATTTATTTAAACGTAATTTTTTTATTAATGATAGCAAGGTCTTCCAACATTACATTTCAAATATATATATTTTTGTCTTCCTCTTTCCTCTCAAAAACATATATATATATATATTTTTTTTTTCTTCACTGCCTGTTATGTACCAGCACATTAACAGTAGAATTGATTACAATACTAGGAAGAAATACCTAAAATTGTTGTATGATATTGAGTCTTGTCCTCAACGGCACAAGACAAAATGGGTTGTTCATCATGACAGTTATGATTTAGTTATGTCTAGCAGATGCCCTAAAACATCTGTTTATAGATTTATCTGTTTTAGAAACTTCTGTTTATAAAGCTGGATGTTTACTGGAGTAATCTGGGTCACATGCCTTGCTTAAGGGTACAACAGCAGTGCCTACCTGAGAATCAAACCCTGTATCACTAAGTTTGACCTGCTGCAACATAACCATTACACTACACTACTGACATATGTTTGTCAGATTAAATAACATGTTTAATTGATGCATTTCAGGGTTGCAAATGAGACACAAGACTATGAAATATATACTGAGCTGTACCATTTGCAGGCAGCATGGTGGCTCAGTGGTTAGCACTGTGGCCTCACAGTTTCAGTGGGCAGGCACAATGGGCAGCAGTCCCTGTGTTGAGCTTGCATGTGTTTGCCTGGGTTTTGGAAGTGCTCATCTGTCCAGGGTGTCTCCCTGCCCCTTGCTCAGTTCATTCTGAGATAGGCTCCATCACACAGATTACACATTAGTTACTGGGGTCCAGTTTATCTCCACTTCTGTACATTTTGGAGTGGTTGTTCTGATTTTATTTCATAACTTATTCAGTTTTTCCCAGAGAAGAAATTAAAAACACATTGACAAAAAACTAGTGCAAATTGCTATACTCTTCAAGTTGTACAATTGCTTTGTGAATGATTTTTGTTTCATTTACTTTAAGGCATGCTTGTACAATTTAAGCATCTCACATTAGAGGTTAAAATGTGGGTTTTGTGATTGTGATATTTCAAATGTAATAATAGTCTCATTTTCTCTCTCATTGATTTGCATTCATCATCAAACCATTTTCTTTAGCATTTAAGATTTCTGGTTAGTTTTTTGGGGGTTATCTTAAATTACAGATTGAAGAAATTACATACACACACCTTTAACATTTATAATATACTTTTATTGTAATAAAATAAAACATGATTACAAAATAGTTCTTCAAATGAACCTGCTAAAAAGCCATATTGTTATATACAGGATTGAACTTGCACTGAGGTAAATTGGAGACATCTGAAACCGTGCCTCTCTCCCACCTCTACTCCTACCTACTGTGTCTATGTACAAATCTGTGTGTGTTTCCACAGGTACATGTTAAAAATATATAAAATACTGTTTGTGTGTGAGCTATGAAACAGAATTTGGTTGAGTGTATATTTATGTCAGTGTGTGTGCTTTTTATGTGTGCATGTGTACGTTTGTGTTTGTGAGCGAACATGTATTTTTTGGTGTGCGTGTGTCTATGTATGTAAGTGTCAACTGCAAACAGTCTTTTTTTTACTGTGTTTGCAGTTGTATCAGTGTGTTCGTGTGTAGCAGTTCCGGTGTGAGTGTGTTCATACATCTGAGACTATGAGTGTGTGTGTGTATGTGTGCATGTATTTTATAGTGTATGGCATGTGTGTGGGTGTGTGTGTGCAGCAGTACATATGTGTGTATGTGTACATTTGGGTTACATGTTTTTATAGGTGAGTGTGTGAGCTGGAGTGGATATGCGTCACAGGGAGAGTTCATGTGTGTGTGTGTGTGAGAGAGAGAGTGTATCAAAGTGTATTGAGTGTGTGTGTATGTGTGTGTGACTCTACTCCAGCTAGCACATGGACACTGAGGTGTTACATCCACACACTCCAAACCCCAGCACAGTGGGGTGTGTGTGTATCTGTATGAGTGGGAATCTACTCCAGCTAGCACAGGGACACTGAGTCGTTAATCTGTCACACTCCAAACCCAGCACAGAGCGGTGTGTGTGTGTGTGTGTGTGTGTGTATGAGTGTGACTCTACTCCAGCTAGCACATGGACACTGAGGTGTTACATCCACACACTCCAAACCCAGCACAGTGGGGTGTGTGTGTATCTGTATGAGTGGGAATCTACTCCAGCTAGCACAGGGACACTGAGTCGTTATACTGTCACACTCCAAACCCAGCACAGAGCGGTGTGTGTGTGTGTGTGTGAGTGTGACTCTACTCCAGTTGGCACAGGGACACTGAGGTGTTAGATCTCCACACTCCAAACCCAGCACAGAGGGGTGTGTGTTCAGTGAAGTTGGTGTGGAATCTGTACAGGAGGGTCAGTGTGTCAGAGTCAGAGACGCTGTAGAAGGACAGAGTGCCATCCGGACAGTCCACACACACTCCTACTCTGTACACACACACTCTTTCACCATCACCATCATTACACACTCCTGCTCTGCGGTAGGGGGAGGAGGGGGCAGATATGTGTGTTTCATTCTTATTGTGCCTGACAGAGTATCTGTGTTTAGAGCAGTACAGCCTCCAGGAGTTTTTATTCCCTCCAAACACACAGTCAGCACCATTTCCTTTCCTGCTGATTCCTTTATATGTCACTGCTATTTCAACCCTTCCCCCCTCAGACTCACTCCACTCAGCCTCCCAGTAACAGCGTCCAGACAGACTCTCTCTGCACAAAACCTGGGGCCACCAGTCAAATCTCTCTGGATGATCAGGATATGGCTCTTCTCTCCATTTGTATGTCACCTTCCTGTTCCCCTCAGACAGAGAAAGGTATTTGTATGCTGTGTTTGGATGCAGTGTGAGCTGACAGCCATCTGCAGACCAGAGACATTAATGAGATTAATTATCATTATTAATATTCATCTCATTATGTGTGACTGAGTGTGTGTGAGAGAAAGAGAGAAACAGGGTTGTGTTTGTATGTGTGTGCACCTCTGTGTGAGTGTGTTCATGTGTGTGTTTGGAGTATGTGGGGCTGTTTGTGTGTGTGTTTATGCATAGGTGTCTAAATATGGGTGAATGTTTGTAAACACCATCTGCAAACAAACACAAAATGTCTAAACTCAATGACCATGAGAAACACACACACACAGTTCTGTATGCATGGACAGACTTCTGTCTGAGCATGAAAAAGAGAATGGTGAAGAGAGGGACTGAAAAAAAGAGTTGAAAATAGATGTGAAAGAAAGAGGGAGGAGAGGAAATGGAGGGAGTGAGTGTTCAGTGCTGACAGACTCACATTTCCTGGGTCCTGGTTTGTTCCTGCTCTCTCCTCCATGGTCCACACTGTAGGAACAGCAGAACAGACAGTGACTGAGTGACACACAGTGTGGAAACTCTCTGTACCTACAGCAGTGTGTCTATGAGGTGCAGTGTGGAAACTCTCTACTTACAGCAGTGTGTCTATGAGGTGCAGTGTGGAAACTCTCTGTACTCACAGCAGTGTGTCTATGAGGTGCAGTGTGGAAACTCTCTGTACTTACAGCAGTGTGTCTGTGAGGTGCAGTGTGCAAACTCTGTACTTACAACAGTGTGTCTATGAGGTGCAGTGTGGAAACTCTCTGTATTTACAGCAGTGTGTCTTTGAGGTGCAGTGTGGAAACTCTGTACTTACAGCAGTGTGTCTATGAGGTGCAGTGTGGAAACTCTCTGTACTTACAGCAGTGTGGAAACTCTGTATTTACAGCAGTGTGTCTATGAGGTGCAGTGTGGAAACCCTCTGTACTTACAGCAGTGTAAGTGTGTCTGGTTTAGCAGCAGAGAGCGCTCTCACTCCTGAGTCTCCTGGGTGATTGTAGCTCAGATCCAGCTCTCTCAGGTGTGAGGGGTTTGAACGCAGAGCTGAAGCCAGAGAATCACAGCCTCTCTCTGTGACTCGACAGCCTGACAGCCTGCAGAGAGAAGGAGACCAGCTCTGGACAAACACACCTTACAGAATCTGAATGTAAAATAACAGGGCTGTGGAATTAGTAGTATACATGTTATTATCATTATTTTAATGAGTTTGACTGACTCATTTACTTCTTTGTTTTCTATACCTGAAGGTATGTAATTAATATTGTAATCATGAATGAATGATTTTCAGTTAATTCAATTTCATTTTTTTTTATTGAAAGAACACACACACTAAAAATATAAACCAACCCAGCCTGTGGAGAAAACACACACACACACACACACACACACACACACACACACACACACACACACACACACACACACACACACACACACACACACACAATAAATACACATCAACCAAGCCTTTGTAGAGAACATACACACACACACAAATATACACCAACCTAGCCTGTAGAGAAACCACAAACACACACAATGGGCCTCATTTATCAAACATGAGCCAAACGAATTTGATCATAAATCATTCGTAAATGCATTTACGCAAAAAATGTGGGATTTATCAAAGTTTTCGTATATCAGTTTGTTCGTAGGATCCGGAGAAATTTCACGAGTGTTCTAAACTGTTCGTATTGCATGCGTAAATGGAAAAACACGGCTGTAAAGCTTGTTTTTCGTGTTGTTGCTCTTTTTTCCATTCACTCCTTTTTTATTTGAATAAATTTGAGTAGCAAATCATTTGGCAGTAATATAGGAACATTATAACGGTTTAAAGTGTTATATAAAATCACTATTGGAGTCAACAAGATTCATACTTTTTAAACTACAAATCTTAAAAAAACGCCTCCATTGACTTCACATTGGTGGAAAGTTGAGCATGTTAATGTGGCTAACGTTAATAAGCAACAATTATAACTGCCGCTGCAATTTTAAGGTAGTTGAAAAATTATCCAACGAATACAGCATGCTTGCCTGTTAGCTACCATACTGGACTTGACATTTTGAAATAACTTTCTGGATATTATGACACTGCAGTGCTGGTCAGGTATAATGATCTTAAATGTCAATTTCAGGAGTTGAACAGAAAGTTCTGCTGTTCTTTGACTGCTTCTAGTACTCCTGCCGCTACTCCATCAGTTCTTAGTGTACCTACTAAACATTTTAATATACTAATAATAAGTATGTTAGTATATTAAAACTTCTAGTAGGTAGCCTACATACTCTTCAAGCCCTCGGCAAGCAAACAGAGTTTCTTCTCGAACTCTATATCTAGTTATTGTTTGGAATTTTACATGAATTCCATAAAACACGCTAATGACGTTTACCGTAAATAAGGAGCAGAAACCATTGCTAAGGTCTTCATTTATATGGCTGACCTCGCTCTATTAGTTTTAAGAAAATTTTAAGCAGTCAACACGTCTCCGAAACAGGGCAGAAATAGGGCTGTCATTTACGTTCTTATTTAATAAACATACGTTCTTATGCAATTTGACTAATACAGCCAGCTGATTGGGCCATTTACTGTATAATTTGCGATCTAATTTTCTCCTGTGTTTGTTTGAAAAATAAATCTAAATATTACAATTGTTGTCGTTATTTTTATACAAGGTAAAATTACGTTAGAGAGGGACTGCAGTGTGGAGGGAAAGGAAAGGGAGGGCACACTATTATGGAGGATCCTAATTACATAATAGTTATAATTTGAGCGAATTATTTAACTAGGGATTCATTCCAAGTTGATTTAGGAAAAACATGACAGTCCCAACGATGTATTCCATGTGTCACTTTGGCCAACCATGCCCCCTCGCGGGCCCGGGTGCAGCTGCCCCCCAGGATTTATGGCAACAATAAGGCTGGTATACAAAAATTTACCTTCAGAATTGGAGAGTGATCCAAGACCAGGGAAAATCAGATCCCGGTCACCCTCCACGGTAATTCCAGCTAACGACGTCTCTCCCATAATTCGCCTCCAGTTTCATGTCAAATCATTTTCCTTTAACCTGTTGCAGCATACGCGGAACTTTGACATCGAATTTACTGCAACAGTTATTTCTTGCCAGGCTTTGGTCTTCCCCGGCCCGACACTAAACTACTTACACTTCTGAACAAAGTATTTTTTTTATTCTGTTTCCATTAACAAAACTTCATTCGACGCTTCAGAACAGTTTTTTTCTTCTGCCTTTTCTCTGCTATCTCTTTAGATTGCCAGCAATGGGATTTC